>JAJLXD010000025.1:30649-62158 GCA_030571115.1 Wickerhamomyces sp. yHMH617 | reverse complement strand
AAAAAAAAAAAAAAAAAAAAGGCCGGGTAAAAAACTAATAGGATTGCTCACGTGATTGCTCACGTGATTAAATGTTTATAATAATACTTTTTAGTTTTTCTCCACATTTTCAATTTTCAGAACCCGCGGAACAAGAAAGAGAAGCTCATCTCATTTATAAAAACTGTGATTTATGACCATAAAAACTAATAAGATGAATTGTTTTCTTTAATACTTAGATTCAACTCAGAGATGAGCGAGTTTTATGAGAAATATATAAAAGTTATCGAGGCAGATTTTCCACGTTGGAAGCAGAACTCAACTATCCCCTCAGGCATTCCATTATCTGTTGTATTTGATCATTATAGATTGAGAAGTGGGTTGAAAGATGAACAAAAGACCCCTGTGAATATTTACTTTCTCGCAGGATGTGGAATGACCAAAGCTGTATGGATATACCATATCAAACGTCTCTTCAAGTACTCCGAGGAGAACAAGGATGACCTGACCTGGCAACTGCGTAATTGTATAGCTATTGATCAAGTGAACCACGGTGAATCCGCTGTTGAGAATGATGGAAAACTAGGTTGGGAATATGATTGGAGAGAAGGTGGTCACGATTTGGTACAAGTGGCTAAGTCCTTAAAGCTTGGTGGTATTAATGTTCTAATTGGCCATTCTATGGGTGGATTTCAAGCATTATACATCTCCACCATTACGCCGCTATTATTTCAATTCACTATAGTTATTGAACCTATCACGCACAATCATGCTACTCAAAGAGGTTTATTTGGAACCAAGTTCATTCCTGCATTGGCCAAAGTTATCAAATCTGAATTTAAAACAGAGGAACAGTTTAATGATTATTTTTACACTAAGAGTTTCTACAAGAATTTGAAAAAAGAGATATTGGATGACTTCGTTGAATCAGAGAAGCTTGTTAAGAAGGACGGTTCCGTGGTAGCCAAAACTTCAGCCCAACAGCAGATGATAACGTATCATTCAGCTATACAGCTTTGGTCCGACATTGGTGATTCTGTGGCTAAGAGTACCACAATTCCTGTCGTTTATGTCATTGGAGAGAATGCCAATTGGAATGATCCTTCACTAGTTAAAGAAATGATTGGCTTTCTGAAGGATGTTGAAACTCATGTTGTTCCAAAAGGCGAACATCTTGTCAATCTCGAACAGCCCGATGAGATACTGGAGATTATAAAGGATAGTTTAAACAAAAGAGTCACTGGCTCTCCAAAGCCAGAAAAACTCAGCAAAGACGAATATAGAAGAGTTTTTGTTGAAAACTATGAGGCTCTAGACTCTAAGTTCTTTCAAAGAAAACAAAAATTATGATGTATGAATACCGCGAAGTCCTTACAACGAATATGTATATTATAAATTATGATGAATTACTGAGAAACTATATTATGTTAAATTTTTGTACTGTATGCTATTTCTGCTGCTTCTCAAGTTTATTTTAGGTTTAGTGGTGAACTGTTCCAATGCTGTTATCAAAAATTTATTCAACCTTAGCTCTAAGATGATTCTTAATGAGCTTTTCATTAGCAACTCGAATAACTTGGAGATTTTCAGTTGCAGTTTCGTATCTTTCAAAAACACTGGTTTGAATAATTCATTAAGAATTGATTTCTCTTCAAGATCAACCTCAACATCATATACCAATTGTGTTGATTCAACAATATCAGCCGAGGGAAAAATCTCAACAATATAGAAAAAATTGTCAATATGGCCTTCTATTGAAGATGAAACATAACCAATTAAAAAATCATAGATATGAATCAACCTTGATAATTGATCTTCATTTAAGTCACCTATTATAATCTGCTTATTTGAGCTGAATTTAGATGTGACAATTTTCAAAAATTCGCCTAATGAATCAATCAACCTTATAGTCTGAAATTCGAAAAACTCTTCAAAAATTATCAGGTTCTTATTTCGACTAAGGTAATAATCTTTAAGATTCAATTCAGAGTCATCAATTTCAGTTTTGTCTTCATCAGATGAATGGATTTCCCCATCTGAAGCTCCATGTTCAGGTTCATTAGGATTGATATCCTCTCTATTTAATATTTTCAGTATTTGCCAAATATTAAATCTTTGTAATGAAATCTTTGTGGTTAACTGATCTTGATGTGACTCAATCAAACTCTTTAAAATCTCCATGAAATCAAAAGTCTTGGCGATTGAGACTTCATAGGTTCTTAAATTGTCTGATTTTGTCAATATAGCTTGATCCAAATCATAAAAAAAATCATAAAAATTAGAACTTTCTTTAATGATCAAATTATTAGTTCCTATGATTTTAGTGTTCTTGGTATGCGAGTCAAACTCAATAACCTTTTCCCAATTATATAAGTCCAATATTGGGTAATAAAGGATTTTATCATTATGAAAGTATATTTTGTTGAATCCATTAAAAAAATTAGCTAATGATAGGACGAATTGGCACAAAAAGTCTGTTGTTTGCTGTGAGGAATAAATGATGATATTAATGTTCTTGTAGTCTATAGTATTCAACTCCGATGATAATTTGAGCAAGAACTTCAGTATGTGTGAATTCACATTGAGATCAGTTTGAATTGCTGAGGAAGAATAGTTCAGGGAGAAATTCAAAGGAATACACTTGGAAATAGGGCTTTCATTGATTTCATCCTTATTTAATGGGGAGGAGAAGTATTGCAAGATTCCATCTTTGTACCTTACCGATTGAGTATTCATATCTTTGGTAGAGATGTTTTTGAAATGTGATAGGATGATTCTATTTTTAAACTCATAGTTCAAAGATAAAATGTTATGTAAATGAGAATTAACTTTCAGGTAATTTGACCATATCGAAACGTCAGTGCTGTTGATGACATTGTATAACGCTATTAGATGAATCATTCTTGGATCTTGAATATATACCTGAATTGCCATAGTAATAAAGTGCTTGAATACAACAAAATTTCTCAAAGGTGTGCCAATTGCTATAGACCTTATGATAGCACCTCTTTCATTAGACTCTGATTCTATCTTCTTAGTGACATTGAAGAAGAATAAAATATCATCAAGGTCAGTGTTTTTTTCAAAAATGGTGTTTATCTCATTTACTGTTAGATGCTGTAGTCCCAAGCCTAACCCATCTTCCTCGATTATCTCTCTATCTTGATCAGGCAATGTACTATACTTCCCAGCTTTATCACAGTATAAAATGAACACACTGTAATCCTCTTTGTCCTTGAGCTCTGAGTTCAATGGAATCATGAGTTCGGGCAGCAGCTGGGTGAGATTCTCTTTGAAACCGGGCACCTTTCTAGGAATTTGATGTTTAATAACAGATCCAATCTTATTATCAAACTCAGCTGCTAAGATATACTTTACTAAATTGTTCTTGTTGCTTGTATTCTGCATCAGAGCTGATCGTACAGGTGACTCTGGAGCATTCCCTTGAAGATTAGATGTTGAGTTTTGTCGTATTGGTGAGCTTGTGTTGTATGTCTTGGATGAATTGAACCTTGTCATATCTTGATCAAACGTAAGATATATTTAATAGGAAAAAAACGCACCCCAACCTGAAAAAATTCAACAAAATCAAGAGCTTTAAGAATACAGAAGATACTAAAACAACACGATTCAACAATTACAATGAGCACAACGAAGCAATACTAACGAACTTGACAAGATGTTAGTGATGAATAGCTCTTCAAAAAAACGTCAAAAGTACCGCGAAAATATTTTATTCGCGAAACGAAATTTGGGCTGGCTCAAAAAAAATTTTGGTGAAACTATAAAAAGGAGTGAATTTCCTTTGTAAGAAATCCTTTTTTTCGAACAAATCGTTGCCACTTTAAACAAAGAACAACAATAAACAGCAACAACAATAATAATAATCATCATCAAACAATGTCAGCTTTAGACCAATCTTTAGACGAAATCCTTTCAAGTAAACCAAAAAGAACCTTCAAGAAGAAACAAACTGGCGCCAAAGTGGTCAAAGTTGCCAAAAAGTCAACCACCCCTGTTTCTAAGAAAATTCAAAATGGTCCAAAGAAAGGTGCTGCTAAAGCTGCTCCATCCGCCAACGTTGTCGATGCCTCTTACGCTACAAAAGTTGTTGTCCACAATCTACCAAGGGATATCAAGCAAGATTCTGTTAGGGTTAGTATTTGATTGGTTCAAGAAAGAAAATTTTGATTTTAATGGGAGGCTTATAACCTCATCTGTTAATGATTATAAAATCTGGAGTTGTTGTTGACTTGTCTTTTTTTTTATTTATTTTCTTTCCCTTTGATTTCATGGGCTTCTGGGAGAAGGAATTGTAAATCCAAACCCTTATGGGTTTTCAACGTTGATCCATTAATTTGACATTGACGATTGAAGTAAAAGGTTTTTTCCACTGGACCCTTGTTGTTACATTTAATCCCATCTAGTTAGGCCCAATGTTCTAGAAATATGGTCAAACAGATCTTTTTCTCTACTGTTTCATTCTGGGAATAATGATTCATTAGTATTAAAAAAACTCAAACTTGAAATGTTAGCAAAAAAAGTCGAAAAATTATGAAGTATGCTCTAGCTTATATTTTCTTTGGGAAGTTGAATGCTAAATTGCAATCTGAGTACCAATACAAGACAATAATATTCAGCAGATATACTCTCTCAAATGCTTTTTTCAATCCATCGTTTCATTTGGTTTTTTGAAGGGTTCTTTCTTTCTATGAAGAAATCAATCCTTGTTTTTTTTCTTTGGTTTGATGGTTGTCTTTTTGAGCTCATCGGTTTCCTTCTAGTCCGGATTATGCAGTTGTTCCGTGGTAAAGTTTGGTCGAGGTTAGTTGAAGCTGAAACGGAAATCGATGTCGTAATAATGGACTCCAGGATTACTCGTTAGACAAGCTAGATCATTTTGACAATGAGGCGTTACTGAATGTTGGTGATTCCTGAGCACAGGTCATGACTAGTGATATCTAATGAGTACAGCTTTGGTCTTCATTGTGCATCTGTTAGTTTATTGCTTTTTTTTTTTCTTTATCATCATCCATGTCACACTTTTTTTTTATTTCATGCCATTATGTCATTGATCGAGTCATTCATTTGAAGATTCTGTTAGATCCATTACAATCATTTTCTTCCTTTTTCTCTTTATAGGATTTTTGTTGACTAACCTTATTTTTTAGGATTTTTTTTCTTCTCAAGTTGGTGGTGTCCAATCAGTTGCTTTAAGTTACAATGAAAAAGGCCACTCTACTGGTATCGCTACTGTTGTTTTTAGAACTGCTGCTAATGCCAAAAAAGCATTTGACACCTATAATGGTGCACCAATTGATGGAGGTGTTTCTAAATTAAAAGTTGAATTGATCGTTGATCCTACCAAAAAACCATTAGCTAACAGAATTCTAGCAAATGCTAATGTCAATGTCAGACCAACTCAACCAAAAGCTGCTAAAAATACTGCTAAGCCTACCAAAGCTGCTAATAAACCAAAGCCTGCTCAAGCAAAGAAAGCTGCAAAGCCAAAAACTAAAAAACCAGCCAAGAAAACTGTTGAACAATTGGACCAAGAAATGGCTGATTATTTTGAAAAGAAATGAAAGGTTTTGGTACATGACCCCATTTTCATGATTTCTATATCTCGTTTAGTTCGTTTGGCTTTATGTGGCTTCATCTATGTGTTTTAATTATGTTTACAGCTTAATAAATTAGCAATTGTTGATATTTTTTTCAAGTATTATATCGTCATGAAGGATCTCACCCAATATGGGAGGTTTCAAAGAATTTTGGTCTTCTATATGTACATTATATTTTGTAATTTGATGACTAGGACGAGGACGTATCTATTTCTTGCCAAATAACCACTCAAAATCTAGTATTCCAGAGAATCTATCGCCACCTCTTCTTGAACTATACGCGTTACCAGCTCCTTCAAACTCACTTTTTCTCTTGTATTTACCAGTTTCCTCGGGAAGACCAGGTCTGATCTTTGCAATATTCTCTTGAGCGTCAGCTTCTGATGTGAAATGCTCTGGTACAAAACTTGCATCTCTTTTACTGTTAACAATTGATTTCACAACGTAGATCGACCCGATTGCTATGGAACAAACAAAAAAAAATTGATTTAGCTGTGTTCTCACGGAGGCGTTGCCTTTATTCATTTTGTAGTTTATTTATCTATTGTTGAAATGGTTTGTTCAAAAAGACAAATGCTCTATCCTGTTTGTTCTTTGAATTAATTAATTTTCAAAGCCCTTAATAAATATTACAGATCGCCAAAAACAGCCAATTGCCCAATGGGGAAACGATTATACATAATAAATTTGATTCTGGGGAATAATGCAATCAACTTCAAGAACTATTGAACTTAATACCTTTACAGAACATTCTTCTACAGACACGTTTGAAGAAAAGCAAAGAAATGGCTGATCGTTTACAAGTTGATCCAGCAGCACATGCTGTAGCTGGTGGTATTGGTGGTGCACTGAGCATGGTGGTGACATATCCATTGGTGACCTTGTCGACATTAGCTCAAACAAAGTCTGAAAAATCAGTTCAACCAACAACTGAAGACAAATCTGGGAAAAACTTGACTGATAAGAAAGAACAAGTTTCTACTTTGGCTGCTGCAAAGTATCTATTGAAGAATGAAGGGTTGAAAGGGTTTTACCCCGGTTTGGAGAGCGCTATCTTTGGTATTGCTTTGAACAACTTAGTGTACTATTATTTCTATGAACTTGTTACTAAATTCATTTTGAAGAAGAAAGCTAAAACTTCGAAAACTTTATCATCTATTGAGAGTATCATCACTGGGGCAATTGCTGGAGCTGTCACTGTTTTTTCAACAAATCCAATTTGGGTTGCTAACACTAGAATCACAGTCAACGGTAATAAAAACCAGTCCACCTTGGGTGCTCTATTGGAAATCATCAAGAAAGACGGCTTGAAGACCTTGTTTGCTGGTGTTCTACCGGCTTTGATCTTAGTTTTAAATCCAATTATTCAGTATACTATTTTCGAACAAATCAAGAATGCTATCAATAAAAAGAAACCTAACAGTCTCACTTCTAAGCAAGCTTTCTTCATCGGTGCGCTAGGTAAACTTCTAGCTACGGGATCAACCTATCCTTATATCACCTTAAAGGCAAGAATGCATTTGAAAGATGAATCTGGTAAAAAACCAACAACTATTTTGGGTTGGATCAGAGAAATTTATAACAAGGAGGGTATTCAAGGTTTCTATAACGGTATATCAGTGAAACTCTCTCAAAGTGTTTTGACTGCAGCATTTTTATTCTATTTCAAAGAAGAATTAACAAACTTTAGTGTTCAACTTTTGAAAGTCCTTAAAAAGAATAACAAGATTCGCTCAAAGTAGACTACAAGGCTTAAAAAGTTCGGTTCATCAATGCATAATCTCTATGTCTAATTACACTATGTACTTCACCCATAAAGCTTCTTTAATTCTTCGTATGTAAAGAAAATCACAGCATTTGACGGCACAGCTCTCAATAGTGTAATGCCTAATCCTCTGTATAGAGCTTTTATACCACCATTTTGATAAATTGCTTTACCAGTGGATATAAATGTCAGTTTTGAAGTTGGATCTATTATACTGTTTGTTTGCATTCTACTTTTGATGGTGTCTGCTGGAAATAATGATAGGTTATATGCGATACCTGCTGAAGCACCGCTGATGAGAAGCTCAGGAGTTGTGTTCTTATCCTGTGAGGTTATCTTGTGGTGAGTGCCTAATCGCAACTTCTTCAATTCGTGTGAAACAAACTCATATACACCAAACCATGATGCTGAACCACCAGCTTCTCTTAAAAGGGTCCCTGTTTGTCCCAACCAAAAGCCTCTCAGTCCAGTTTTCTGGAATACATCTTTAATTAAAGTCGGTATACTGGAAGATCTATTTGAGTAAAGTTTTTCAACTTGAATTTTACATTTGATCAATTCAATTGGAGTCAAGACATAAGATGCCACAACACCACTGAATCCACCACATAATATTTTGAACGATAAAGACAAATCTTCTTGAGATTGTGTCAAATGTTTCTTCACGAAATTCTGAGCTATGTTATAACTGAAAAATAAAACAGCTGTCTCTGTGGCTGCACCAACGATGGGCGATGCAACACCTCTATAAAATCCTAAGAGACCTTCGTTATGAAAAGTATGTTTTATGCAATCACCAGCACCTTTGAATTTCAACGGCTGGTCATGTGGCTGTGATTGTAGTCTAACTTTTATGGTGTCAAAAGGATACTCGATCAATTTACCAACACATCCAGAGATCTTATCTATACGTTAGTTTTCAAATGATTATAAGTTATGATCCTTATCCAATTGGAGAAGAAGCTCGCAAAACTTACCGAACCAAATAAGATGTCTTTCAAGCTTCTTGTCGCCTGATTCTCCTTCTCGCTCATTTACTCTATTTTTTCCCTCCTTTGAGTTCAATAGATTTTCCAGTTAGTGAGTCACACTGATTAATTGATTTTTTTTATCTTCCTCCGGTAAAAAGCTTTCTTTAAGCTGATTTGTGTGTGTTCTTTGACCTTGAACAAATTACCCGAAAATGGAATTAGCGATCGCTAAAAAATTATTGATTTTTTGTAAAAGACAGAGCTTGTGGGTTTGTGGGCTCCACGCCAGCCGCTAATTGATTTGTTATTTTCTAATGAAATCTTTTAATAACTTCGCTAAAAAATTGATAATTCCGTAAAAAAGCTAGCAGTGTTACAGTGTTACAGTGTTACAGTTAGAAATACAGAGAAATTTAAGAAATCTCACTCCCTTTTGGTTAAAACTCATTATGACGTTCTGATATTTTTTGCTGGGGTTAAATTATGTGTTTCATTACGTCATTTAGTGGTTTTTTAGTGCTTCACAATATAAATACTAGCAATAATTCCCTTGTGAATTTTTTTAGACATTTGGTGGATCATTTAATCATCGTATCATTAATTAATCATCAAAAATGTCCTTCAAAGAAACAATCGCTACACAGCTTCCAATTCCACAGGAATATCCGCAATTGAAAGAAAATGTTCTTGACTTATTCTCTTTGAAAGGGAAAGTCGCTTCCGTCACAGGGTCTTCAAGAGGTATCGGTCTTGCAGTTGCTGAAGCATTCGCTCAGGCTGGTGCTGATGTTGCTATCTGGTATAATTCATCTCCTGCTGATCAGATTGCCCAAGATTTGAGCAAGAAATATGGTGTCAAGGTCAAGGCTTATAAAGCATCCTTGACTGATTTTGAAGCTATTCAATCAGTGGTTGACAAGATCGAAGAAGAATTCGGCACTATTGATATTTTCGTTTCTAATGCTGGTATCGCATGGCAAGGAGGAAGTTTACTAGAACAAAAAAACAGTGATATGTGGAAAAAAGTTATTGATCTAGATTTGAACTCCATATATTACTTGTCCAAAGCAATTGGAGAATTGTTTAAAAAGAAGGGCAAAGGTTCCTATATCATCACAGGCTCGATTTCGGGCTCAATTGTGAATATTCCTCAACAACAGAGTGGATACAATGCTGCCAAAGCTGCTGTTATACATCTAGCGAAATCCCTCGCAGTTGAATGGGCAGGCTTTGCCAGAGTGAATACTGTGTCACCTGGTTATATCGCTACAGAGTTGACCAACTTTGCAGAGGGTCATTTGAAAGAGAAATGGAGAGCTCTTACACCGCTGGGAAGGGAAGCTCTACCCAAAGAACTTGTGGGAGCATACCTTTATTTGGCTTCTGATGCTAGTACCTACACCACTGGTATTGATTTGATAGTCGATGGTGGTTACACTGCTCAGTGATCTCTTGTGTACGCATGTTTTTACGTGAATATTTGAATTGAATAAGCTGTCAAATCAAATTCAGACAATGCAATTAATTTTATTCTGTCAACTTTATAGACTTTGTGGCAATGTATTATTATAACTATCAACTTTTCAACGTTTTTTTGGCTTTGTGTAAAATCTCTGATTAAGCAATGCTTTAAACCCATACTAAAATTCTATTCAGTACCTATAGTTTACTAATATTAAAAGGACTCTCTCGGCTTTGTCCTTCAAGTAATTCGATACCGAATCATCCTCTGAAATGGCCCAGTTTATTAGAAAAAACATTGATATAATTTCATCTAAAAGCGTTTCAAGACCAGATACTAGGGACACTTTCAGTACACTTGATAAAATTCATGAAGACGGCTTGGAGACATTGACACCATTAGAGCATCACAAAACCATTCTGAACACGGGGTTGTCTAGCATTATTTTCCAGAATTACCCAACTTCCAATGAAACAGCTGGTTTGAATGCTTCTTACAAAAAAACACTGGATGTTGAAGGTGCTTTGAATAGTGATGATGATTATCCTAAAAATGTAGTTGACTTAACTGCTGAAAGTTTCAAATCCGCATTTGAAACGGCTCCCACCACATTGAATCAAGTGAAGTTAAGATCTGAATACGAATTACAAACACGGCCACTTGAAGAAAATCATACACTTCTCCTCTCTTCAGATTCTAGAAGCACAGAAGACATTGTGCACAACACCACTATCTCGAGTTGTGAGCTGCAGACATCATTGTTGATCAAAATATGGAGATGGTTCAGAATTGTCACAAAATGGAGACATCTAAAGAAAAAAACATCCACAGACTTGGAGAGGCAGCCGTTATTACCATCTGAAGACAATACATCATATAACAGCATTGGTAGAGAGATCAGAGAGACAGAACCTAATTATGGGAACGAGACACTTTGGGGAATCGATAAGAAAATAATCTTTAGAGTAGCAACAATAATTGCAGGCTTAGTAATAATCATCATTATCTTAACCAGCGGAGACCAGAAACTTCTTTTGAAAGCATTCAGAGTAATTTTATGCTACATTTTTGGCACAAATGTCTCCAAATTATTTGGTGACGATTTTTGTCCAGTACTTGCAGAATGATTACATAATGTTATTGCAGAAAAAAAATTTTGTTGTAGTAATATTAATATTTAAATAAAAAGCTCATCTCATCAAACAAAACTTGAGGAACTCGGTTGAAAATGGCTAGAAGTTCTAGGACACAAGAGAAAAACTTTTCACAGAAAACAACAAAGAAGGTTGTGCATAAAAAGTTTGATGAAGAGGAAAACGACGATGACTTTTATACTGCAGATGAAGGTTCCAATGATGAACAGCTAGAAGGGTCGTCAACTATTATTGAGGGTAGCGAGAGTGGAAATGAAAGTGAAGAAGAAAGTAACAATGATAGTGATAGTGATAGTGATAGTGATGTTGATAGTGATGATGATGCTCCAGAGGAAGAATCAGTAAGCTCCTCGAAGAAGCTTATAGATCAAAAAGAACAGCAACAGAGAGAGCTACTCAAAAAACAAAACGATGCTTTGAAGCAGAAAAGAAAACAGGATCAAGAGCGTTTCACAAAACAACAAGAGCTCAAGAGAGTTAAACAGGCCCAGATAGAGGCTAAAAACTTATTGGAACTAAAAAAAGCTGAAGAGATCTCAAAACAACGTGAAATCAAAAAACAGAACAAACTCATCGAGGAGGAACTGTTACATAAAGAATTAGAGAAACAGATAAGTAGAGAAACCAAAGCAAAGAAGCTACGAAAATTCCATGAAGCTATCTATACACCGAAAAAGGTGGATGGTTTCAGAGTCAAAGTATTGAACGATAGCAAAAACAAGATTGTGAAGTCCAGTGTTAGTCGTGAATCTCTTTTAAACAAAAGAAAGAAGAAACTCAACAAAAGGATCTGAGCTCGCTAAATGGATCACCTCTCTTTTGCATAACTACATCAATTCTTGACATTGTTTAATTTTAAACAGCAATTTGTTCATACAACTTATGGCTCAATATGTCTCAATATGGCTCAATAGAAGAGTGTATAGATTCCGCGAATTATTTGCATGCACACCCAAACACCAATTCTGTTTCTTGTTTTGGAAATTCTCCATGTACAAAAATTACTTTGTTTTATTATTCAAGGGATGACAAGTGACAAAAACATCGTTACATAGAAATCAAAATCAAGAAGATGTCACTTACGAAGTTTCCCGAGCCATGTACGTTTACTTCATCTGAACACAATGTAACCATTGTTACTAACCATTTTTTTTTTGTCTAGTGACGCATGAAGAAATGAAAGAGCATAAGATACCTTTAGAGTATCGTGATAGATGTGCCCGTTTATTAATTCCTTTGACAAAGTGTCGTAGAGAAAACTGCTTTTTGCCTTGGAAGTGTGTTGAGGAAAGACATTCCTACGAAAAGTGTCAATATTTGGATTTTAAAAGAAGAGTGAAGGAGATGGAAAAATTAAAAGCTGCCAGAGATGCTACAAATTGAACACTACTTATTTATTTTATTTATTAACTTATTTATTATTTCAAATTACTTATTTATTACCTTATTTATTGATATTATGCGTCATTGTGACTCGAAGATCATGAATCAACGTCATGTAAAGAAGAGAATATTCTTATCATTGACTACATGAAGAACTGGTTTATAACTTTAATAAAAACATTAGAAGTTATTGTACTGCACATACATTAACATTTTAGGAACACTGCCAAATATATATATATATATGTAGTGTCAGTATAGCGTTGTGTGGGTCCCAAAAATAAAGCATTGAGACATGGTAATATTGAGGGAAAAGTATTAAGTATTAATTTGGTCGTTATGACAGCTCATGTTGAGCCAGTCAACAAGAATCTTTCGACAAGCTGTATTTGCAATAGATGTGGATCTGCTGAACATCAAAACTTATCAGATCATAGATTTGAACTCGAGCAAAAATATTAGTGCATGTATATTTTGTTAGATTGAATTGTCACTTTGTTCTATCTTTGTGGAACATTCAAATGTTCTGGTGACCTTATCGATGAAAAATTAGGCGCCATGATCTGGGTTGGTGGGGCTCTATCGCCCACCATGTTGAACGGTGTTTGTGCCGAGAATGATGAATTATATTGTACATGAGGAGGAGGCATCACTCTCATTGGCACCGGGACGGGTGCATACCCTGGTTGTTGATATTGTTGATAAAACTGTGACTGTGGTTGAATATTCTGGGACATTCCACCATGTGGTGGTGGTTGTTGTAAGAGAGGTTGAAACTGCGGTTGGATGTGTTGGTACGGTGGCTGGTTGTGTTGTTCCATGGGAAACCCTGGTGACATTTGCTCTTGTTCAAAAGGAAGAGGCATCAGAACTGGTGGTGAAATAACATAGTTCTCTGAATACTGGGTGCTTTGCGATGGTGCGGTCTTTCTTCTCAAGTTCTTGCGTTGCATAACTGCATCAGCAGCAGCTTCTGGGCCATCTCTTTTCAAAACTTTAGCATAGAACAAACCACATGCATTGCATAATGTTCTGGCACCATTGGGTCCTTTCCTCCATTCTGGAGTGTCTCCTGAACCACATCTTTGACAGAAGAATGGTTCATGTGATTTGATTTTTGATCGTCTTGATAATGCTGCTGCATGTTTGGAAAGTGTCTTTTTGTGTGCTTTCGTTAAATCATTATGGATCACAGGCGGGTTCTCATACTGCGCATATTGACTAGGTGCGACCGTGTAGTAATATTGTTGATTCTGTGTACCCTGAGGAGATAGTTGTACTGGAATTTGTTGATATTGGGGAAACTGTTGTGGAGCCGTTACCTGAAATGGCGGCGGTTGTTGAGGTAAGAGATATGTGATTTGTTGTTGAGGGCTATAATAACTGATGTTTTCGGCTGGATTCGATTGCTGCTGCTTGTTTTGGGCATTAGTCGAGTCATTTGGCATCTCGATGCTTATTTTGTCAGAGCTTGAGAAGATCTCAGCTGCCGCCTTCAAATTGTCAATCTGTTGATCACTAGAGGCGGCCTGTTTAGGAATGCTCTGTGCTATACTTGATATGGAAGGAAGTCGTACTATTCTCGGCGAATTTTCAAGCTCTTCAGAGTTCATATCATTTGAGTCCATAATGTGCCTTTTTATGCCTATATTTCTGGAATCCTGGTCAATTACAATAAACGGCTGTGTGGCTAAGGAACAAAGGTTCTATTGATTATCTCTTTTAAATGAATGGCTTCCTTTTTATATCTCTTATGTCGACAAAAACTGAAATGTGTCCAACATCGTGAAAGGTTTAATGATAGGAAAGATGAGTCGATGTTGTTTCTTATATTGGATTTCATCAAAATTACCTTTCCTTTAAAGTTCAAACTCTCCAGTCAAGCAAAAGTCAAGAAGCATTAAGGCTGCGTGCTTATGCGTTAACTTGCATATTCCGATTTTAGATGAGCTGCAACTAATCAAATTTTTAAAGCTGCGAATTGCGATTGCGAAATGCAAATGATACATCCAACGAACTGTTTAGGGAATGGAGACTTAAGGCCTAAGCCTAAAACTGGCAGATCCGCGCAAGTGTCACACAGCACTTAGCACACTAAACCAAGTTCTAAACTCAAAAGCACAATCAAGCTGCCAACATGACAAATGACAAGATATGTAGCGATACCGCTCAGATCTCGATCATTTTTAGCGAGATGAATACGGGTGGATGAAGCATATGTCACACACAAGTCCAGGCCATAATATTACTAAACATTATAAACGCCGAACATCTTTCACGCAAATAGTAACTGTAAGTCATCTAATATAACTCACAGTACATAGGTATTTCACTGGTCCAGACTCCGGGATTCCTCTGTCAAACTCGTAAGAGCAACTGGCAGTAAGCGAATTAGATACCTGTATATGAGAGTGCATGGAATTAGAAGTTAGTTAGTCTCAGTTAGCTTTCAAGGCGATTAATGTGTTTTGACATATACAATCAACGAAAATATAGATCAGCTGGTTGCTAGTTCTGCAATAAAATCAATTTGTTAATTGATCAGCATACTAGAGTGCAAGTCTGCAAGAGTTACTACTACTTTACTAATGATATACAAATATAATACAAAATTGTACGTTATACTTTACAATGGCTCTTGTACCCTAGAAAGAAAATGAAGGATTAGCGACTGCATAGCCCTGTACCTAATTTATATGGAGTTCTTCATATTAGTTGATTGTTGCCCAATATTTTCATTGGTCAACCGCATGATTTGTATTGACATCGATCAGTCATGAATGATGAGCTGGTAACCCTGGAAAAAGTGCTGGATCGTCATTACTAGTAAATTTTTAGCACTATATAAAACCACAACCCAGCAGCTTGTAGGATCTTTAACTGAGCGTCATTTCCCCTACTGGTGGGACGTAGCTGTTCCAATTTTGTCTAAATAACCTCATTATGATCAATTAACTAGGTTGAGATTGCTGGTCAAATTATCTAGTTGTAACGCAGTCGAAGCAGTGATCTTATATGATATAGCAGATGGCCAGTTAAGCATTCTTAGAACTTTTTGCTCCTTTTCAAGAGAACAGGTTTTAGATACTGACACGCATCTGACTAGAGCTGTCTCAATTATGTTCATCAAACAAGTATCACCATCATCCAGTTGTTGATGCTTGACATCAAAGAGCTCACTGGAGACTGGAAGGCGAAGCGAGGCAAGATCGTTTTTACTAACAGAAATGTACAAGGTGCTGCTTGCATTAGTGCATTTTCTTTAAAAGCTGGAAGTGCAGCTTAGATCTATGGACTGGTGAATAGTGCTGGCTGCTGAGTGCTGAAGGCTGATTAGGCCTAATACTAATCCATGGTGGTTTATGAGCGCGGATTCACTCGCAATAATTCCTTTGAGAAGGTTTACGTTTTGCATCTTGGTACAGGCTTCTGCTGCAAGCTTCTGCTGCAAGCACATAGTGATATCGCATAGAATTCCATTCTCCAAAATTTCCATCAGACACTAGAAATAAGATTCAACGCATTGTAAACTGTAGCTTAATGCAGGTGAAAGAGTAACAAATACACATCATCACGAAATCCACGATTAACGATCTCACTTGACATCCCAACATTCAATGGCCTGCAAGTCCTGCAACTCATAAGTCAGCAGATTCCCTAGTCAATACTCAGCTTGACTTGGAATACAATTTTCAGTAGTCATTGTATTCCCGAATACATACTTGTACTCACTTATACACATGGGTCACTGATTAGTAACTACTAGCTGTACAATATCCTCTATTATCTAATGATTTACCCGCTTATCAATAGCTCAATAGCACTAGTTTGCCTTGGCCACTGTCCACATCCACTTGCTGCCCAGTATCTCCACTGATTAGTATGTACTATGTGACATTACAATTTACAAGATTACAACATTAATATAACATACACGAATAATTGCTGTGTGACTGTGTAAGCAGAAGCGCCGAAGCTTAAACGCGCGCGTAAGGACAACAATCGGAAACAGCTCAAGAGTGATGCGAGGAGCGTACATGCGTAGTAGCGAGTGGACTGGGGCATATTGAAGCTGTCCTGGATTCCACTTCCACCTTGTAAGGGTTGAAAGGTTAGATACCCTTTGTAGTATCAGTTGTGCCACTATACTTTGTAGATTTACAGACAGAGACCTCATTTGAAGAATTTGTTGACCCAACAATGTGTGTCACTACTCACTACTCACTACTCACTGCCTCACTAGCGCACGCACTGCGGCGCTGCGGCAGAGTCGCCGATCCATACCCAGCAGTTTAGCAACTCGGCAGTCAGCACTCGGCAAGGTATCAGCCCTGAAACTCCTGGCTCCTGAATCATGAAAGTTTGACAGCTAAAACGGCCAGTCACGGCTAGGCCCAGCCCCAGCCTCCCAGGCACCATATTAGGGACCTTGCAAAGTGCTCCGAAAAGGAAAAGCCCAATAGGTTAATAACTTACTATTTAATGTATTTAGTACTGTTGAGTACTGGGTCGCTCACACTGAGCAAATTGACTCTGAGCTACTAATAGATTATCTAGCCGGGGTTGGCAGTTAATCCATGATTGTTCACTGCTCAGCTTTTTAGAAACGATACGAGTAGTAACTGACTTCTGATTAGACCAAAGCTAAATAGAGTTTGTGGTCCTGAATCCTGAATCCTGCTTATCAGGTTGAGTGCTACACATTATGATATATCGATACGTACCAATACTCGATACTCTAGATTATAATTAATCTACTCTTTTTTTTTTTAACTCAGGTGTATCTGCCATATTGCCAAGGGAACATTACGTTTAGAGCTTGGATTCGTTGCTTGTTGCATTGCGTTCCAACTCAGTGATGCAACATCAATGAATCCGTTCGATTGGGCTTCCAGAGTTTTGTTCGAATAATATAGTTTCTAGCGGTAGTAATACGAGTACAAGTAGAGCAACACTGCAAGTTACAAGCTAAAACACAAATATATATGATAAAGTTGTAAACGTTGAAACTAATCATTCTCCACTACCAGTGCAACACTAGTCTAGATGTGCTATTAATATATATGTTGATAAGGTTGAAAACATACCGGCGCCCCAAATTAAAAATTATATAATAATGTACATGACAAATGTGAGGAGGTAGCCATGCAGATCGATATACCAGCTATTATTCCAGCCCTTCCGATAATGTATATAGAGATATACAACTACTTACATAAACTATCAGTCTTTATAACAGGTGAAGAAGAATTTGGCTTGAGTGAGCTAGACTGATAGATCAATACAATGCTTCATGTCCAATACCACCCTCTCGGAAAGCTGGGAGAGATTGGAGAGCAATATCAAACATTTCGGAAGTTCACGATGGATTTCAAGGATATATTATATTGGATGCTAATATGGTTACAGTTGTATATAAACACAAGAGGATCAGGTTCATCTACCAAAATTTCGGTTGCTGTATATATTTTAATCTTCTCCAGCAGGAATCTCATCCTTCAGCACCTTATTGAGTCTCAATCTCAACTCAGTTACTGGGTCACCACGTAGTACATCATGGACAAAGAACACGTCCACATCCAGTTGGACCATTTCTAAAGCTCCTTTTAGAACACCAACTAGCACATTAGAATACCATAATTGTTTAGGGGCCTTTTCATCATCAGGTAACTCAACAAATTCTGCCAACGGATTCTCGTCTAATATTAAACTGAATTGTTTGCCATCAGTGGACCAATTCGTTATGTTAGGTTGAATATTTAAAAATATTTTAAATCCAAGTTTTGATATGATTTCTGCCGTTTCTTTGAATGACGCACAGCGGCCTATGCCTGTAGTTGCTAGAAAATCTTCGATAAGCCTTATTCCTATATTGTATCCCATTTTCTCTAACTGTTGATTCACCTGTGTATAATCATTTTTGAAATCACGTACCAGTTGTGCTACAACAGACCCATATGTCAAAGTGAAAAGTTCAGCATTCTGGAATTGAGTTAGTTGTCATATATCTTTTCTGGAATTCTGACATATTCAACTTACCACTTTCTCCACCCTGTTCTTCCACAGAGCATCAGCAGATATTTTACTAGCTTTACTCATGTTGTCTTTTCACCGTATAAATGTATCGGTTTTGGATGAGTATTTCCCAACTAAATAAAAAATCCGGGAAGTTACGGAGACGGTATGCGCACATCATTGATAAATTAAGTACAAATACACTATACTATACTATACTATGCACACTTCTAAATGTATATGTGAACAATTGAAAAATTAATTTACTAGCCGTTCAACAAGTCATCAAGCACTTTCTGGTACTTGCCATTAGTAGCATTATTAGCCCTTCTTAATTTTTTCTCTGCTAAAGCGTATGATTCCTCTTGCTCCTTACTTTCATAATCATATAGGTTACCCAGCTGAATGATGGCTTCAGCATGGTTGACCCAAGTTTGCGGTTCTTCTTCCTCTTCAGCAGTGGAAAAATGCTCCACAGCTTTCTTTGTAAGTTCAAGAGCTTTCTTTTGGGCTTTTTTTGCAGTATATCCGTCTATTTCAGCATCATCTTCAACGTCAGAATCATAAGTTATGGTTGTGAAGATGCTAGAAGGTTTTTCAGCAGCTTGTAATAATAACTGACCAGTTTTTAACGAAACTTCCTTCAGGAAACTATACGATTTCTGCTCTTTGGATGTTAGCTGATCAGGATTTTTTTTAAGAAGCAAGTTGTACTCCTTAAATACATTATCGGCAAATTTTTGGCTGTGCTGTACCAGCCAATGGAAATATTTTTCACTCTTCTGAACTTTGAACAAAGGATGTGACTTCTGTAGATTGACTTCATCGTCCAATTCATCTTCATCGTCACTATCCAGTCCTTCAGCGATGTCAGATTTACCAAAGTTTCTTATAATATCTAACAGATCATCCAAAGCATTCAGGGTTTCAAAGACATTGGAGTCCAGTAACATAAAATTTTGTAATAAATGCACGGATTCTTCCGCTTTTTCATAACTGGTCAAAGCTTCATCGAGTACTTTAGTGATTTCTGGGCTCTCAGAAGATTTCTTCGTCTCTAAATCATATTGAGAAATATATTCTAGCAAAATTCTATTGATTAAGATTCTTGCTTTAGCAAAATTTAACTCAATCGATTCTGGATATTGTTCTTGGCCACGCTCAACTCTTTCCAGGGCAGCTTCAAAGTATTGTTTTAAATCTTGATTGGCTTTTGTATTTTGACTGCTTTCATCTTCACCTTCGCCATCACCATCATGTTCCTCTGTGTGGAAAGAGGCTAACTCAGATAAAGATAGCGCATAAATTGAATGAAATTCAGATGGTAACTTATTATCACCAGTTTGATGTCTCAAAAGTCTGTCACATTCATGAATAATTCCATTCAGCACAAGCTCATTTTCTCTATCCGATGACAAGTACGTATTCCAAAGACCCTTGAGCTGAGCTAATTCATCATCAGCATCAACATCATCTTCTAACTCGACTGTTAACTCATTACTCTTAGAAGATGGTAGATCTGGTGATGAAGATTTGGTTAGACTGTTCTTCTTCACTGTTTCTTCATCCTTATGTTCCTCCTTCTTTGGCTTTTTACGCTCTTTAAGAACTTTACCCAATCCTAAAGTTCGCTTAGCCATCTCCCTCTGGGTAGGTGTGACGTCTGTTGTATATTCACTGAATAATAAAGTCAGCTCATCTCTATCAGATTCAGAAAACAAAACAAAAAAACAAAAAAGCACGTGATTTTCACGTGATCTGGGCTTTGATTCACTCGCCACATTTTCAACGGGGTTTGAAAAGAAATATGATTGTATAGTTGTTACCATAGAAACTATACATTTCGATGTAATTAGCCACATCAATCCACGTGACTTTGACTGATTGTTGTATTAAAAGCTCTATACAACGATGAGATAAAAATTTATGAGAACTTTTCATCTTCAGCTCACTACTCACTCTAATCTAGCTGCTATGATGATGATGAACTTGCTAGCGTCACTAAACTGTGCTGATGAAACACATTTATTGGTTGGTTTATCTGGGTTGACCTATACAAGAGTGCGATCGATTTTGACCAATAACGCTAATCCAATTGTCATAACGAACAACAAGAACGTTGATGTTCCTGAAAACTTGAAAGCACTAGAGAATGAAGGAAAGCTGCGAATTTTAAGTAGACCATTCGACTTGGAATATGACTTGCAGAATCTAGGAAGGGCTAAGGTTGGTAAGATAGTTGATAGAGTTTTTGTTAGTTTATCTGACAGCTATTCTGACCTAAAGAGAAAGATATTTGAAAAGTGTCAAGTTTATAGAATTCCAATTAACACCACCGAGTCTGCTGAATATTCCACTTTCACCTTGCTTTCATCATATACGGATGGACATTTTCAAATGGGTGTAACCACATCAGGTAAAGGTTGCAAACTAGCGAACAGGATCAAAAGAGAACTGGTTTCTCATCTGCCCAAGGATATTGGTAAGATTTGTGAGACTATAGGTGAATTGAGAGAAACCATACAGAGAGAAGACAGAATAAGGTTATTAGGGCATTATAAAGCTGATTATGAGAAAGTTCTGCAAATGGAATTGGGTGAGCATGAAGAAGATTCATATCAAAGTTCCAAGCTCAATAATTTCATCAGTGAATTTAATATGACAGAAGCTCAAAAAAAGCTCCAGAGATCAAGATGGCTGTCTCAAATTGTTGAGTACTATCCTTTTACTGCATTAGCATCTATCTCCATCAACGACTTGTCAGCCGAGTACTATAATACCACTGAAGAGAACAAATCAGAAACCCCTGCTCAAAACCCAGACAGTCAAGAACCTGTAAACCGTTACTTTGATAAATCTGGAACCGAACCGCTTGTCAAATCAGCTACCTCACTCAAGAAATCAAACCCAAATGGAGGGTCTATTTCATTGGTTGGTGCTGGCCCAGGATCTTTATCTCTGTTAACATTGGGTGCACTGCATGAAATAAATACTGCTGATATAGTATTAGCGGACAAGCTAGTGCCTCAACAGGTCATAGATCTTATTCCAACAAAGACTGAAAAATTCATTGCTAGAAAATTCCCAGGTAATGCAGAAGCAGCACAAGAAGAACTATTATCGCTAGGATTGAAGGCTCTACAAGAGGGAAAGAGAGTGGTGAGATTAAAACAAGGAGATCCATATATTTTTGGTAGAGGTGGTGAAGAATATCTATATTTCGAGAAAAATGGATTCAAACCGTTAGTGTTACCAGGTATTACTTCAGCGTTATCATCGCCTGTAAGCTCGTTGATCCCAGCTACCCAGAGAGACGTTGCGGATCAGGTGTTGATTTGCACAGGAACAGGAAGAAGAGGTGTGCTCCCAAACTTACCAGAATTTGTGACAACTAGAACCACCGTCTTTTTGATGGCTTTGCACAGAATTAATGATCTCGTTCCCGCACTGGTGGCCAAAGGATGGGATCCTGAAGTCCCAGCTGCTATTGTGGAAAGGTCATCATGTCCTGATCAGAGAGTCACAAGAACTAAATTAAAGTATCTAGCAGAAGCAGTTGAAGAAATCGGATCGAGACCACCGGGATTGCTAGTAGTTGGCTACGCATGTGAAGTGCTCGTGAAGCCCGAGACTAACGAGAAATGGATTGTTGAGGAAGGTTATGAAGCTGATGATCATAGCATTTCGCGTATTCTTCGAAGCATCAATTAAATAATAAACGTACATAAAGTGTGAATTCCGTTAACTTTTTGTAGAATTATTAACTCTCGATGAAAAAAAAAAAATATTCAGTGACTTGATCATTTTGGGTGCTGACTGCTGACTGCTGACTGCTGACTGCTAAAATAGAAACAATCGAGCAATGGCAGAACAAAGATTTGAGAAGTACCTTTCCTATAGCAGCATCGGATTTAACCAAGAGACTAATGTCTACGAATCTGTTGCAATTGATGACTCAGACAAAAAAGATATAATTGAGGAGTTCAAGCTGTTGAACGTCTTGGAGTCACCTTTGGAAGATACTAAGAGAATCAATTATGAAAAGGACCAGCCGTATCTTCAGTATAGTGATCCTTTGTATTACAAAGAATTTCCTAGGTACGAAATAGAAGACCAGTTCTACTGTGAAAATAGAGGAAACTTAGTGCAATGCTATAAACAGTTTACATTCGTTTGGTCATGCTCAAAAATAGTAGTGTTGAAAGAAGGTAAAGACTGGAAATATATTGAGACCTTCAATCGTTGGGATTCGTCAGATGACGATTATGATGCTGATGAGCTATACGTTACCGACTCAGAACTTGATTCGGATTATGATTCTCTGCTAGACCTCAGAATAGTTAGTCGTTCAAGAGCCCCTGAAAACAGCTCCACCGAAGAGCGGCAAGTTGAGTCTGGTGTTCAGTTCATTCCACACACGATCAATATGATCACTATTGGTAGATTCAAAGGGAAAGACATTCTAGCTGCCTGTGTTAGTGATGGGAGATGTGTCTTGTACGACTTGACAAATTTCAATGAAGAAACTCCAAAACTGGAATTGATGTTTGTGCTGAAAGTGGACAGACTATTCAGAATATCTTTCAGCTCTTATGGTGATTATGTTGTGGTTGGTGGTTTTTATAATTTTGTTGTGGCCTACGTTAAAGATCCAACACATATTTATTATTTGAAAACTGATGACATACATGGGGAGGTTTATTCGGATGTTACAATAACATATGCAAATGACTCTGAAGTTTGGGTCACTGTCATTACTGGCTCTGGAAAGCTGCAGACCTTTATTTTTGATAACATTAAAACAGAGAACCAATGTGAAGAAGAACAAGAGTATGAGGTTACACCTATTGTAAAAATCAACTGCAGTCATCCAAGTAGCTTGAAGAATCATGTCCTTAAACAAAGGGCTCTTCATAATGAAATATCTAGTATGGATACAGGCTACACTGTGAACTCTATAAACACTCAATATTTCAAGAAAGTACAGGATTTTCATCAATTGGGTTCAAATCCAATTAATATCGATAAGATCTCGAACATTGGTAAAATCCTTGAACTTGAAGATGAAGTGTTTTCATCAAATGTTAACTCGGCTTATAAGTATCACACAATTCAAGTCAACACATCTGCTTCTCTTAACAGTGGAGTTTCTGAAGGTTTTAAGGGTATAATGTCGCTGAATGACAAAGTTGTCCAGATTAAAAAAGATTACTTCCAACCACCAGATAAAAAATCCATAATTCCAGTCAGCTTACAATCTAATTTGCTAGTGGTTACAAATGCTCATCATATTGGTCTCTTTACTTCGGATTCATTGTTGTGTTTAGCTGAGACTTCTTCAGTGTTTCCAGCTATTTCAGGTCCTTCCAGCTTTTCTGATAAACTATGCATGGCAAAATTAATTCCTGAACTATCGGCTCTCGTTGTCATATCACAAGCTGGCTTCTTGAGCATTTTCAGACTAGTTCAATACAAAGGTTTGTACTCTTTGAGACAAGAGTTTGTATATCCTTTAGGAAACAAGCAATTGGAATCTGAGTTGCTGGGCCTTGATGTCAGAAGAGTGACACAGGAAGATGGTGCAGATGTGTTTTGGCTGTACCTGATGGACATCGACAGTCATTTCATCAAATTTGAGCTCAGAGAGTCTGAGAATGACTTTTTAGATATGGAGTTTCTATAGTAACGATTAAATAAATATACGATTCGCGACTGTGTTCGGTAGAAATCTCAAGAAACTAACAGACTTCGACTATTATAAATCATATAAACGAAGAAAGAGCGGTGAAAATAGATGATCAGAAGTGTTTGCAGACAATTGAATCTGACCAGAAGGTTCCACGCTTCTAGTATCCTCAGGTCAATACAACCCTATGAAGCTGGATTTGTTTTTGATATGGACGGTGTACTTATCAAGGGTTCGAAACCAATCCCCAAAGCAGACGAAGCCCTCAGGCTATTACAAGATCGTGGGATTCCTTGGATATTGATGACCAATGGCGGTGGAATTTCTGAATTTCAGAGAGCAGAAATATTGAGCTCTAAACTGGGATTAGATATAAAAGTTGAACAAATTGTGCAATCGCACACTCCTTTGGTAACATTGCCAAACAAAGAAAACCAAACTGTACTTGTTGTGGGTGGTGATAAAGATAATAGTAGACTTGCTGCTGAAAGCTACGGCTTCAAAAACGTTTTGGTTCCTGCGGATTTTATACGGACTGATACTTCGATCTGGCCATTTTATTCGCCAGACTCGTTCAAATATGGACGTGTTGTTTCAAACGTCGATGAGATTCCAATTGATAACATACTTATATTCAACGATCCAAGAGATTTGGGAACAGATATTCAAGTGATATCTGATATCTTAGAACGGGATCCAAACACACATGTTATTTTTTCAAACGTAGATTGGTTATGGTCCAATGATTATTCAAAGCCAAGATTTGGACAAGGAGTCTTTAGATTTCTATTAG
Source organism: Wickerhamomyces sp. yHMH617 (assembly GCA_030571115.1). Lineage (NCBI taxonomy): Eukaryota > Fungi > Ascomycota > Saccharomycetes > Phaffomycetales > Wickerhamomycetaceae > Wickerhamomyces > Wickerhamomyces sp. yHMH617. The sequence continues at coordinate 37,329 of JAJLXD010000025.1, read as the reverse complement.
AAAGTTTATATGAGAAGCTTCATGATGGAAAACAACTGAATAGAACAATTTTGGGAAAACCTACAAAGATAGCATACGATTTCGCACATCATGTCTTAATCAATAGATCGTTAGCTTTGCATGGTAACGATGTCATTCACACCCATTCAGAATTAGAATTTGGGAAAGAGGTACAACAAACACATTTGAAGCAGGTTTTCATGGTTGGTGATAATCCTGCTAGTGACATTATTGGAGGATACAACTATGGTTGGAATACGCTGCTTGTGAAAACCGGTGTTTATAAAGAAGGTGATAAGCTTAGTGTCACCCCAACATACATAGGCAAGGATGTGTACGACGTTGTCTCCACCAGTCTGAAGTCGCTTGGTCTTTATTGACAACTTTGACAATTAAAAACATTATCAAAAAATCCAATAATTGCGTCATTCTCTCGGAAATAGCTATTTTCGGAAATAACAGCTCACGTTATGTAACTATCGCGATAACAACGAAATCCGTAAAATATAAATATCACACTTTCTTGATTTCACACCTTTATTAATTTGTATATTGGATTATCACAAAAGTACTCCCCTTTTGCCATCTTACGTTTCTCGCTATTCCAATATTCAAACAACAAATATCAAACAACAAAAAGATGTCTTCCTCTCCACAAGCACAGGATTCTCTCGCCATTGCCACCGAATCAATCCTCTCTGAAACATCCAGGGAGGCAAATTCCCAGAATGACACCACAGCCAACAACAACAATACAAGCAGCCCTTTATCCTCCAGCAAAATAGTCAAACCAAAAAAGAAGTCAAAGAAGCTCTGCCAATACAAAACATGCACGTCACCACATTCCATCATAGGTGACTGCAACTTCTGTTTCAAGAAATTTTGCACCCGTCATAGACTTCTTGAAAGTCACAGCTGTGAACACTACAGAGAAGTACAAAAGGATTATCATGAAAGAAATGCCAAACAACTGCAAAGTCAGCAGACTGTTGTCTCAAAAGTTTGAGTAGCTGGATATTGCTTTATGCATATGCCCTATCATGCTGGGATGTTGCGCACAGCCCATGTTTGTGCTACCCACATATCAAAGCCATGTTTAACTTGTTGATGTATTTTTTGCTCTACTATCAGTTTCCCTTTTGTTTCTTTGGTCTTTATTTGAGGCTGTTTTATTTATGGCTATAAGGTTTGTTGCTTGCTTTGGATTGCTAGGTTGCTCTGGTTTGTACGGTTATTGATAATTACACATTAACCGTTAGAGATTACAGCAGGTCAACCATGACCCATAGTACACTAGTAACTACTGGCATTTTCTCCTTTTCCACTCTGCTTATGTTTGTATGCACACTAAATAGAATATTTATCAAATGTATCACTTTAATGAAAAGCATAATTACTGGTTTTTACACTGAAGATGTTACAATCAAATGGTATGATTAAATAAACATGCATATTACTTCTAAACTTTTAATTAATGTTTTATAAATAGATTGAGAAGTTAATGTCTCATAAATCGTCATCAATACCATCTAGAGTGATAGCTTGACCAGGTTTGAATGCAGGAAGCCCTAGGAAAGGACAACCGGAACATCTGAAGGCATCACCTAGCGAACATGAACCACATCCTCCATTTTTACCCTCGATAGTGAAGTCGATTTCTGCTAGTTCTTTTGCAGAAAACTGAATTTTGGGTTTAGATTCCTCTTGGAATCCAAAAGCCTCTTTCTCTGCTAAACCACAAGTACAATCTTTACAAGCTTTTCTTCTCTTTACTCCTTGCCCTGATGGTTCCTGTAGACATATTATGGAGTTTATATTCAAAGATTGATGTTCTAATAGTTCATCTTCGTTGATAAGCTCATCATCTGAAGAATCGGAGGAATCGCTAAAATATTTCATCTTGTCAGTCAAAGAGTCATCGGTCACTGTTAGTGTTGGCGATTGTCCCTTTGAAGTAAGTCTTTTGAATTTTAATGATAATAATTTAGAACCAACTTTAGAAGATGTAGATTTCTTAGATAATGGTATCGTGGTTGAACGCTTTAAAGATGATTTGATTGATGGATGGTTTGGGATTGTTGTGTTGAAACTCTCAGAGTCTAAGTAATAAATAGAATCATAGTGGTTAGGCTTCAATTCGACTTTATTAAGAACAATATTAGTTAACAAAAATTGTTCAATAGTTAAATCTGAGCCCAGGTTTGACAGAATCTCTTTCTTCTTCTGTGAGATTATGGAGTCAGCATTAGGCAGCGTAACAAAATCATTGTTTATAATAAGAAGAACAGAAGACATCGAGATAGTCAGAGGTAATGATTATTCTTTTGAGTATGTTTCTTGATTTAGAGCGACGTTTTTTTGTTAGCTTTTATATGTATCAACAGGAAATAAAATTCCAGTGGGAAATATGATCCGCTGAGCAAAGATAAGATTGAAAAATTTATCCCGATGGATTATACAGTTCAATAAGACAAATATGTGACAGCTTAAACTGTGATTAATGAAATAGTGCAAAAGATCGAAGTTTGGCAGCACAGCAGACCTCTGAATTTTATGTGTTGTTTGTTTAAGTGTTTGCACTTTTTTACATCCAAGGAGAAGTTTTTGGGTTTCAGTGTTTCTTTTTATTCTGCTTTGTCATGTTATCAATTCGATCTGTGATTAGTTGAATCCGATGACTCAGCAACAATCACGTGACTATATTACGTTTCAAGGTTTTTGATAGGCTGGTTGTTTTCGCGTAAGGTTTCGTGTCTTTTTTTTTATTTTTGCGCACAACTTGGAAAGTCGCGAATGCAACCTTTTGCAAAATTGCAAAAAAAAAAAAGGTTCAAAAGTTTCCATAACAACAACAATCAAAATATCAAAACATTAAAACATTCAAAAAAACAATAGCCACGGCAACAACACAACTGGACTAAAGTGGCCATCCTTTTTGCACTAATTTCAGTTAAGAAATACTCTGTGGAACCGGTGGGAAAGTGAAACGCCCCCCCCCTGTACTAGTGCTTATTCGGTTGTCAAGGCACATATTCAATTTTCATTCCATATTATAGAAACAACGGATACACATTCCCTCACTGAAACAAGTGCTTAATAAACCCATTTCAATCTGCTGCCATGTCAGACACAAGTGTGAACCCACCTACAACACCGAAACCTTCAAAGGTCCTAACGTTTGAGAAAGCATTAACTACACCGCCAAATTCATCTCATAATAACGAAAACATATCACCTACAAATGACAATAAAACAACGACTTCTGGTTCAACATTTTTACCTCCTACAACTCCTTCTAATAGAACCAGCAAGACAGACTCTCTATCTAATGTACCATTAACTCCATTCTCACACAATAATCAAAATAACGACGGCTCTCCGCTGAAGTCGCCAGGTGCCACTCAAGATGAGGATGATGAGTTCGAAGCTGATGGCACTGACAAGCCACCAATAAGACAAATTTCCAATACTTTGAAGACAAGGTTAAGTTATGCTTTTGTCAAATATCAGAAAGGCTGGAGTAATCAATCACTTGATGAGTTAGAAAAATCTATAGATGATAGAGATGATGACTCGATACTACCTGACCAGTTGCAAACATCACCACCTAAAAAGAAATCATCTCCTTCAAAAGTTGTCAAACCTCCAACAACTCCAAACTTCAAGTCGCCAGGTTCTTCAAACTCATTGAGAGCTTCTAACCAAAAGGCTCTACAGAAATTGAGCTCAAAGTTCCCTGTTAACTTTACCCCAAAGAAGCCAAATGGTGATAGCACGGATGACGAACAAGATTCGCCCACTACAGACATTGAGAATGATTCTACGGATGATGAAGGCTCTGCTAACAAAGCATTTCTTCATGCTATCTCTAAGCAAACTTCACCAAAGAAGAAGTTACCGCACATTTATACTCCTCATCAATCACCATCCACATTTCAATCCAGAAACCCGAATTTGAAATTAGAGAGAAACTCTTTGAACCCAGCATACAATTCCGAAGCAGATGCCATAGAATCTTTAATGTCATTGTCATCACCTCAATACTCAAAGTCCAATCATCGTGATAGCCCATCAAGTAGTCCTAAAAGAATTGACTCTACATCATCAGCTACTCTCAATAGTTTGAGTACTTCCCAAGAGCCACATATGAATAAATATGCGTTTGGGGAAAGTCTGATTAGTGATAAGAAAAATATCATAAAATCAGACAATGGGGAAGAGACAGAAGATGACATGACGGATGATGAAAGAAGTGAGGCTGGTACTTAACTTCTTAAAGCACTTTTCATATTTCTTACCACTAGTTTCAGCCCAAATGATGTCAGGTCTTTTAATTTTGACACATACAGATCTAACTATGCAGCTATTATTGAAATCATGCCGTTACTACCATTACTGTTGCTGCTGTAGTTGCTGCTCCCTGCAGAGGCATGTCAGAGGTTCAATCTAATCAAGATATCTAACCACTCCTAGGCACTCCCTAACCCCTAATAGTAATTAGGTCAAAGCGGTTAATAATGATTCAACTAAAGGGACTCTAATAATATCAAGTGCCTACACTTCATGATTATAAAGGATTATTAATTAGTGATCTATGCAATAAATATTTCTTCATAATCACAGTAGCAACTTTTCAAAATATTCTTGTCAAATAATAACACAAAATGGACGTGCTTGTACGATGTTTAGCGTTTCGACATGAGTTATGATGTAACGACCAATTAATCTGAGAGTTTCAACTGGTTCACGGTAGATGTTAATGTACTCTTTGAAGGTTTGTTCCTCAGCGAAGAATCTTCTTCCTCCTCATCATCATCATCATCATCATCATCAACAGCAACTTCATCAGACCCTTGATCCTCGTCTTCCTCTTCATCTTCATCTTCGTCATCATCATCTTCGTCATCTTCCTCTTCTTCATCATCGTCATCGTCATCATCATTCTTATCATTATTATTATCATCGTTTTCATCACCATCATCATCATCCTCTTCATCAGGATAACCACCTAATTTCTGCACTATTCTATCAACAATTTCATTATGATCCATCATACCGCCCATACCTATATCACCATAGCTTCCTATAATCTTTTCCACTGGCTTTAGGACTTCAATCCATGGCATGTCTTCTTTTATGGATTGCAGATGTCTCTTCGTTATATTTGAATTATATGCATACTTCACCATAGATGGAGCCAAAAGAATAGGATATTGGGTATTCCATGCTCTTATGACATTAGTTAACAAATTGTCACAAATACCAACAGCAATTTTGGATAAGGTATTTGCGGTTAATGGAGCAACAATCAAAATATCAGCCCAACGACGTAATTCAATATGTATCACAGGGTCCATTCTATTTTTCCATGTCTTCCATTCGTCTTCATCTCTCCAGATGATAACGTTTTGTAAAATGGCAGATTCCGATGACTTGGGAGCTAAATGATCAGCTGATGATGTCAAAATCAATTGAATTGACACTTTATCTTTCCCATAAATATCTTCCAATTTCTTTATGATTGGTTTGATTTTAGAAATACCAATAGACCCACAAACCCCAAATAGAATATGAATTTTACCATCATCTTGTGGCAATCTAGAGTCACTGTTTGAATTAGTCTCTTTCTTTGGAAACTTAGAAGCATTCTTATTATTATCATTAACATTACTAGTATTCAAGTTGTTACTATTATAGTTGCTTGATGTTGATCCAGAAGATAATTCCTCATCCAGTATATCCCTTATGTTTCTTGCGCTCTGATCGTTGCTTGTACCCGTACCTGTACTATTACTTCTCGAACGCACACCTCCATGACGTATGGTATCTTCCACATAAAAATGTGCGTGCATATCTGGGGTTTTTAAATGATCAGCTGAAGATAAAGAGCTATTGCTCAAGTTTCCTGATACCAAAGGCGAACTATACTCCTCCCCCTTTTGTAATGAGTTTGCAATAGGCGGGACAACAGAACTAGAGCGAGAGGTTGGGCTATTAGAACGTATCTTATCTCTCGCATGTTGAGCAGCCACTGCAGCAGTGATTGCAGCATTGGCGACCCGGCCTCTGAGAAGAGCACCACCAGCGGGTATTGTTGATTTGAACGTATTATTATTATTGGAATTCAGACCTTGAAGCTGGCTATTCAAATATGCCACGTCCTCATTTATGTAAGACTCATCATGGGCTTCTAGGTTACTGTTATTTAGATTCAGCTCAGATCGAATGATGTTATTGATAGATGCTGATGAAATATTGTTTCCACTGTTGGTGCTAGTATTAAGGATGGGAGGTGGCGATGGGCATTGAAGCGACGATAGTGCCAAATCTGTTGGGCTCGGATGCAGATCATCTTGTTTTCTAAGCTTTGCAGCCTTTGATTCATCTCTTTTTGAAGACTCACCCATGATTTCCCGTTGTTATGGCAATTATATGCGTATATGTGTAATTGTTGATTTTAATGTGCAGCAGTAACAAAAACGCTGAAATCAACAAAGAAAGATTTCTGGAAATAAAAAGATACAGATGAGCTGAGTTCCAGGCTTATTGAGAGAAGCAAAGGTCAGCCGGTTATCACAGTAATTAGATTTCAAGTCGCAAGCGGTCAATTGATTCAAAATTCAGGCAATTTTATGAAAAGAATCTGCTAGAAATTCCTAAAACAATTTTTTTTTCTGAGA
>JAJLXD010000025.1:0-30615 GCA_030571115.1 Wickerhamomyces sp. yHMH617 | reverse complement strand
AAAGAAAACCACTGAAAATTACGTAATTTCTTAGAAGAGTTGATTATGTAAGATTTCATAATCAGTTGATCACTATTCATGCGTATTCAGTAATTAACTAGTGATTCACCAGTAAAAGTTACCCTTTTCTACTCTTATTTGCATTAGCGTAACGGCCAGGGCCGATTCTGACACCACTTGTCCTGTATGACTGTGCGACGAAGGGTGAGATGAAGTTGTCTGCGGAACCTCCTCCGATGTAATCGTTCAATACCTTCTCGTTCTGTCTTCTCAGCCAGTCGTCATCTTTCAGTGCCTTCTGATACTCTTTCTGATCTTCTCTGAGTATGGGCTCCTCATATTCCTTCTGCTTGTTGCTTTTATTGTGCACGAAACCTTTGTTACCGAGTCTCTTTTGGGTGTTCTTCGATAAAGGAGATGCCAGTGAATATCTTTCACCTTTTCTATGCCATTGAAAGTTGGCTTTCAAGTGTGCCTTGATCTCACCAGTTTTAGCATCAACAGAAACTGCACATCTGATCAATGTGTTACCACCACATCTTGGGCAGAAATGCTTTGGTCTGCCGTCTTTAGGAATCGGAACCATTGTGAAACAACCATGACATCTCAACATGTAATTACGGATTCTTTTTATTTGCAAACCCGATAAAACGTTCATCAAGTTCAGTCCTAATTGCAAAGAAGTGTTTTGTGCTGCAAAATCACCAGTCGCTAATGCTACTTTGATTTTTGAGTTATCCTTCTGTTGTTCGATTTTTTGTCCGCTATCTTTGATCATCTCTTGAACTAAATTCTCATGTGATATCCATTCTCCATCGTCATCTGATTCATTATATTCTTCCTTTAACTCATCTTCATTTTCAAGCTTGACTGCTTCCAACTGTTCAGCGGTTTCTTTTATTATTTCCTCTCCCCCGTCATTAGCATCTCCATTCTTTCCATCCTCCTGATCTTGTTTCTCCAGCTCGGCTTGTAGTGCAGCTTCTCTTTTTTCTCTCTGTTTCTTACCACCTCTTCTTCTTTGTTTCTTTTTCTTTTCGCCATCAGCTTCTGCAGATGCATTCTCTTCCTGTTGAGCAGCCTGTTTAGCCTCATTTTCGGCTTCATCTTTCAATTGATATGCAAGTTTCTCACCAGGATATTTTCTAAGCCTCCAATCACCGTTATTGAGCTCAACTTCCAGTTCATAAGTCAGTGCAATAATATGAATATCATTAGCACTTAAAACAGCAGAATCACCTGTTAGTTTAGCAAAATCGCTAACTCTTTTTATGGATGCTGGTTTCGGATGTCTAAGTATTAGCTTATCACCCCATAACACAAGGTTTCGTCTGGCATTTTCGTCCTTGATCTCATTGAAGACCGTAGGTGTGGTATAGAAAGCTTTGGCATACTGTTGCAACGTTGAGACATGCTGGGTAATCAACGGAGTGGCATCAAGAACAAGACTATTGACCTTCGTATTATCCACGCTCTCTATCAAAGCAGGTGGTGCAGATTCAACAGCATCAGAATCACTCATCATGGGAATATGTATATTTTAACTGTCAGACACAATCTTTTAACATAACTTTGAAGAGAAAAATTTTCGAGCTCATCGCCAAATTCGCGAAAAAAAAAAGTAGTATATCAGGGAAATCCGCGAAATGTGCTCTATTGAAATTTCATTAGAGCTGTTTTGAGATCCATTTCTTTCTCTCTACCAAAACTACCACCATAAACAATGGCTGTTGACAAGGAAATAGCTGCTGGTAACAAACTCCGCGATAATAAGAACTACGAAGAGGCAATTGTGCACTATGATAATGCTCTGAAGGAGAACCCAAAGGCTTTCAAGGCACACTATGAGAAGTCCATTACACTTCAGAGGCTGAAGCGATTCGATGATGCATTGGTTTCCTTGAATGACGCTAAAAATATAGCAATTAGCAGAGCTAAGAGAGACTTGATCGCTGACACTCTTTTCAGATTTGCCACCGTGTATCTAGCTAAGGGTGATGTCGGTACTGCTTCTAAGTTTTTAAACACCTCAGGTATCTATGGTCATGATTCAAAAGAAATTGCACTATGGAAATCACAGATCAGTAACAAAGCACAGAAACTAGGCACAGAATATGACTCTAATGCAAAGTTTGACTCATTGGATCAGCTTCCTTCAATCTCTAGTGGTGCATTAAGTGTTGAAAATGTTGTTACTGACACACCACAGAATCACTCAATTGAGGAGATTGAAAAAGAGAAGAAGGAGCTAAAAGATAAGATCAAAAATAAAGACAATCTATATCCTGTAACCAAAGATATCAAACGTGACTGGTTTCAATCGTCAGATTCTGTTACAATCAGTATTTTCATCAAAAACTTGCCAAAAGATGAATCCTTGAAAGTTAGCATCTCAGAAAGATCCGTCAATCTTGAGTTCCCAACATCTCCATCTTCAGAATACCAGTATGGAATTTCACCATTATTTAGTACAGTTAACCCATCAGACTCCTCCTACAAGGTATTCGCAACTAAAATCGAACTCTATTTGTCTAAAAAAACCTCCTCAAAATGGCCCACCTTGGAAGGATCATCTGAAGAGCCAGATCCACTTACATCTAATCAAATACCAGTAACGGTTGCTGATGGTTCTGTGCTTCAATATCCAAGCTCTTCAAGAAAACATGTTGATTGGGATAAAGTTACCTTGGATGATGAAGATGACCAAGAATCCAAAGATGAAAATGCTTTCTTCCAAGAGCTATATAAAAATGCAGACGATGACACTAAAAGGGCAATGATGAAGTCTTATATTGAAAGTAATGGGACAGCATTGAGCACGAACTGGGATGAGGTTTCGAAGAAAACTTACGAGACCTCTCCGCCTGATGGACTGGAAGCTAAAAAGTGGTAATCTGCACGGCGATTATCTTTTGGTATTACTTGCTATCTATTCGAATATAAATACAAAATTATTCATTAATGAAACATTTAAACTGTATGAAATAATTGTCCTTGGGAAACTCGTAATAGCATAAAAATGGAAACAATGGTCGTTGGTTTTTCTTTCAAAAATCCTATTCAAAAAGTATCTTGAGCCTAATCGACAGGATGATTCTTGTTTAATTTACGCAACTGCTCCTCCCTCCAATTTGAATAGGTGTCATTTCCAATGTCTTCCGTTTCCTCATCGGATATGAGTTGCTCAACATTTTCCTTATTATCTGGTTCAGAAAAGCCCTTTGTCATGGATTTCAAAGGAGAAGTCTTAATTTTTTGATCATTGCTTTTTTGATAGCCATGGAGGGAGTTGGAATTGTTGGCTGCAGAAGGTCTTAATGGTGATAACCTTACTCGATGCCTTGGACTGCCTAAACTTACCTCAGGTAGATTGGATAACTGAGGTTGGAACGAGGAATGAGATCTCGTTATGCGTGATGGAGTACGCTGTAAGGGGTTTCTCTCTTTAATCAAATCAGATGTAATACTCAAAGTTGAGTTTTTTGTGGGACTTCTTAATCTTGGGATATTACAAGAAGTTGAAGCTGTTAGCGGAGGTTTGGATCCAAGTGTTGGTCTAGGTAGAACACCAGGTTTGTGAATTCCTTGAGTTTGTTGTTTTGGTAACATTGTAGAGGACACCTGTTTGACTGGAGAAGTTACTCTTGATGGCGCCCGAGAAGCGACCCTTGATGGTGCCCTCGATGGTGCTCTTGAAGGGGCCCTGGAAACGACTCTCCTTCCTTTGGACTCAAGTATACTCTGTTCTTCATCTAATTGTCTTAAAAAGTCATCTCCTAAATATAGACAGGCGTTCTCATTTTTAGCCTTGAACTTGTCCAAGTTGGCCCTCAACTCAGCAATGATTTTGGGTAATTGTCTTGTGATTCTTTTCCTAGTTTTTTCTTCCTCCATTAATATCTTATGAGAATTTCTCACTAATAATCTTGAAGAGTCTTTCGAACTTTCAGCCAATTTTTGTTTATCTTCTATGAGCTCCTTAAATCGCTGAACCAAGTCCATCAACGGTTTGATCATTTCATATTTGGAGGTCAACTTAGAAATTTCACTCTCATGAGCCTCAAGAATTTCATCATTGAATACTTCAGATCTAAATGGTGCAAATTCTGATTTTCGTTCGTCACTGTAACAAAGCAAACTCCAGAGCTCTTCTATCCTAGATCTTGCTTCCAACACAAAGTCCTTCATATACGCTTGTTTAAGCTCTCCAAGTCTGGCACATTCCTCACTGTAAGCTTCAATACTTTCAACTGATAGCGTATTATTTTTTTTCTTAAAATTCTCAACTTCCACTGACTCAACTTTCAATTTAATCCATAAATTTTCACATTTCAGCTCAAACTCCTTTCTCAGTTTAAGCCTTTCTTCTTTCATTCCATTTAAGCTCTCAAGTACTGTTGAAATCTCCTCTATTATGGGTAGAGATACCTCAAGATCGGTGCCTGTCGATGCAGAATAATGGAGAATTCTTTCAGATATCATTCCGTACTCATTGACATAATCGATGCACATCTCATTCCATAAAGTCAGTATGGACTCTGAAAGTGTTTTAAGCTTTGATAGACGAGCAATTATCTCGGTTTTATAAGCTGAAATACAATGTGACAACTGGCTGAACATGTTATCTGAGAGATCACTGATATCAGGTTGTTGTAAAAATCTAGCGTCATTCAAAATTATTTGGTAAATATCAAGAGGATCATCAGCAGGTTGAATTTGATGTTCTATAGCATCGACTGTATCAAGTTCTGGCAATGTCATCTCGTTATCCAATTTAAGCAAACCAGTTCGTAGTCTTAATTCGTATAAAACTCTAGCTTGCTGTGTTAATTTTAATAGTCTGGTCTTGTAGTCTTTTAATATGTAGCCTTTGCTTGTATCGAGACTTTTTCTTATCCCTAAAAGTGTTGAGCCTTGCTTCTGAGATTTAGTTATCAAATTTCTGATATAAAGATCTGGTATTGTTCTGGTTCCATTAGGATCATTAATTATTCCCAACACCCTTTTTAGACACTCGATTGTCATACTGTTTTGGTTGAGGAGTGCATCCCTGAATATCATGGAGTCTTGGAGAAATTTATCAAAGGTCTCAGAGACAGATTCAAACAAACTTGCCTCATTCTTCTGTATATCGTTTCTAGAATACCCTATTTCAGTGTATATTCTTGATAACTTATTCAGCAGCTCTTCAAGTTGTCTCGATAGTTTAGCAAAATCCTGTTTATTCTTCTCTTGCATGTCGTTGGGGAGCATTTTAAGAGGTGACGATAAAATGTTATTGCCTAATGATGAAATTGGGGTATATTGGTTACTTTGGAAACCTAGTTGTGACTGAGATTTTGTATTCAAGAAATTAGATGATAAGTCCTTAGAATCTGACTCCATCACGTAACAGCAACCTTGCGGATAGTACTTTCCACTCTTTCTCTATAGCGCAAGCGTGATAAAGTGAGTATTCGTTAATGTTATCTACCAATTTGTGGTTTTTTTTTGTTGTCTTTTCGGATTGTTTGTTTTGATTTTTCCCAATTGAGAGTCGGTAAAGCCACGTCCTAGAGCTTTTCAAAAGAGTTATTTCTTGAAAGCAAAACTCTTTGATGACTTTTATAAGATTTCAGTTCCACTGGGTAAGTTGAAGGGGCTATTAAGATTAAAAAGGATTTCGGTACATTTATTACATGTATATATATATAAGATGCTGAGATTTTGAGAGGTACTAGTTGGGGCCGTTACCCTAACTTCAAGTCTATCATTCAAGGACCAAGTCTCTATTCCTGCAGGAGTACGCAAAAAAACACAATAGAAATCTTCAAAACTAGTCTCATATATGCATAAAAACGCAAAATTACATAATTTTTTGAGGTGTTAGTGGATATCGCCTTCCCTTTTAGGAACATAAAAATAGGGCGTGTGGTCTAGTGGTATGATTCTCGCTTTGGGTGTGCAATTTGTTTCATTAAGCATGCGAGAGGCCCAGGGTTCAATTCCCTGCTCGCCCCATTATTTTTGCACATTACTTTCATACAGTAATTGTTTGTCCATCAATGTTCACTGAGATAGCTTGATACTTGATGGACGAGCCAACCTTTGAGGCCATAATTCAAGATCCATAATAGCTCAAAGCGGTACATGAATTTCTGATGGATAAGAGAACGTGTCAAAAGTCTATAAACAATATTTCAGCATTTAACAATGAAAATTGCTTCACAGCGGCTAATCTTTGAATCACTGAGAATGGTATACGAGAAAGTATTATTTGGTGAGCTATTGGTAATTGAATCTTCGAGCCATTGCTTGCAGCACGAAGGCCAATCAATTCCTATTAAAAAAGGCAAGAACATCACTGTGGGAAGAGGAAGTGCTTGCAACATTATCATTAGCCATCCTGCTGTCTCTAACGTTCACTGTGTTTTCTGGTCAATCCAGTTTGATGATGATTCCATTCCACTTATCTACTTGAAGGATACTTCTCTCAATGGAACGTTTGTTAATGGAGTAAAAGTAGGTAGAAGCCAAATCCACCTGTTAAATCATGGGGATAGTATAGCTATACAGTACGGTATTGTGCTTCAGTATGCTTCTCTATTTGGCATAAATGAAGTGGCACTAGGTGATGCTGTCATAAGTGAGAACGAAATCTCTGCTCAGCTTCCTAACTGGGAGATTAAAAGTCGTGTTTTAGGAGTTGGTACATTTGGACATGTATGTATTGATGCCTTCATAAGTCATCTATTTCATCCAGCTGACTCAAACCCTAGGTACTCATATCAGTACGCAAATTCGATCATAAAATGTGCGCAGTGAAGGTTATCAAGAAAGTAGATGAGAATATCCCTTTCGAAGCAAAGACGCTATTGAACTTGGCCCATGTGAGTATCCATTAATAATTATGAGCAACTATCCTTTATTAACTCTGATATAATAGCCCAATATAATCACCGTTCATGAGGCTCTATTTCTGCAAAAGAAGCTTTATATATTTGAAGAATTGTGAGTGGATTTTTGTCCTTTTCTTGAAACACACTAACTGAAATCTCCAAGAATTTGTGGAGGTGATTTATTCTCGTACCTTACTGATGGAGGTTCTTTGAAAGCACTTCCTGAGTTTGAGTCGCTCATAATAATATTTCAAATATTAAGTGCACTTCATTATCTTAAGAAGAATCATGTGATGCATCGTGATCTCAAGGTCTGTTCTTGATATAACTTTCGAGCTTATTGCACATAAAACGGTTTACTAACAAGTTTCGCAGCTTGATAACATTTTGCTTGAAATGCCTGAGCCATTTACAAGAATAGTTCTGGCTGATTTTGGAATCGCTAAATCATTCTCTTCGACAAAAAGAAGAACATTCACCACTGTTGGAACTCCAGAATACTGTGCCCCTGAGGTTGGATTTGAGTTCACAAAGATCCCGAGTCACCTAAAGGTAGGGTTTACGGGTCAACCGCCTTCGTCAAGAAAAGGATACGACAGCAAATGCGATATGTGGTCATTAGGCGTTATATCTCACATCATTTTGAGTGGTATTTCTCCATTTTATGAAGACGGGACAGAAATCAATATTATTAGAAGTGCTAGAAAGGGTAAGCTTAAATTTCACCTCAAACAATGGAAGGATGTTTCCCAGCTCGCTCAAGACTTTGTTCAAGGGTTACTGTCCGTAAATATTGAGAGAAGGTTGAGCATATTTGAAGCCACCAATCACAAATGGCTTTCCAAACATGAACGTGAGTTGAAGACTGTCTATAACAAGATCTTAGAAAATTCAAATGTTGAGTGAGTACTTTCCTAATATTAGCAGAACAACTATAAGTCCTTAGTCAACTTCTCCAGCTAGAATAAAATATATGTGTGTCTCTTATCAATACTCGCGGTTTCAGAATTTTTTTTTTCTTTTTTTTTTTTCATAGCGATGAGGAAAAAAATAAAATTTTATGCCAAAGCTCTTGATAAACCTCTATTTGTGCTCCAATCAGCTATGGTATCTCAAGAGAAAGTCTTATATTTAGTCACAGATTATCTAGAACGTAACGGTTTTGAGTCCGCCGCTTCAAAGCTGAAAAAAGAGGCCTCTAAGAAAGAAATAATTCTATCTGACAGTACTGAGAAGTTAGAAGATGTTATTGAAACGGCTTTAGAGATTGCAATTAACGCAACTCATACAGTCTCGAGCTCATCTGATTCTGATTCTGACGACTCTAGCTCTGACTCAGGCTCTGATTCTATTGATACCTCCAGTTCTGACTCTTCTGATTCTGATGATAGCTCCGATGAGGAAGACAAGACTGACGTCAAAATTGAAGTTTTCAAAGCTGAAGTCACAGCTAGCGAAACTAAAAACAAATCAAACTCATCACCTGAATCATCTGACTCTTCTGATTCTTCTGACTCTTCTGACTCTTCTGACTCTTCTGATTCTTCTGATTCTTCTGATTCTTCTGATTCTTCTGATTCTTCTGATTCTTCTGATTCTTCTGATTCTTCTGATTCTTCTGATTCTTCTGATTCTGATTCTTCTGATTCTGATTCTGATTCTTCTGATTCTTCTGATTCTTCTGATTCTGATTCTGACGCTAGCTCTGATGAAGAAACTGATAAGGAGAAGGATGACTCAACTTCCAAAAAGAGGGCTCGCTCCGATTCTTCAGACTCTGATTCTGATTCGTCTAGTTCTGATGATGACTCCTCAGAAGATGAAGAACCATCCAAGAAAAAGTCCAGAACAGAAGATTTTTCTCCTGTTTCATCCTCAAAAACCTCATCTCAGGTGGATAGTCGTGAAACATCAGTAATTGAGGCTACACCAGAACCTAATTTAAAACCTGGTCAGCGTCATCATTTCTCAAGAATTGATAGAACTAAGATTTCTTTCCAAGATGAAACTCTACAAGACAACACTTACAAAGGTGCTGCGGGAACTTGGGGGGAGAAAGCTAATGAAAAACTAGCTTTAGTAAGGGGTAAGGACTTCACTAAAGGTAAAAATAAAATGAAGAGAGGTTCATATAGAGGTGGTTCTATTACTATGGCCTCTGGCTCCTACAAGTTTGCCGATTAGAGCTGTTTGATCGTCATTTAATAAATTAATTAAGGTGTTGTTGAATTTTTGCATATAAAATAAACCGCTCTTGTTGGTTAACAGAGAGCTAGGGATAACAGAAAATGGATCTCCAGGATCTCTTTATGCTGGAAATACATAGTGTATTGTGATATTAATCCATAAGTGTAGTATTTTAGTTCGAAAGAAACAGCTGTCTCCAGTTGAAGTAGTTTAAAAGTTCAGTCTCTTTTTGCTCACCCTGAACCTCAGACTTATGTAAAACTTGACCATTGCCATCTAAAGCGTTAACGTAGAAAGAAGCACCAAGATTCTTGACTATATGGGCAGTTTCAAAACCTGACTTTGGGAAGGAAGTGATGACCTTTTTTGTACGTGTGTCAACGATTTCCCAATTCTGTGTAACAGTATCACCATTCCAGCTGATATAAACTGTGGTATCCCCATTCACATTTTCCTTAAAGACAGCAATATCTTCTGGAGAATGGCCAACCCAGTCAAATTTGAATGCTCTGTAACTTTGAACGTAAGGCCCTCTAATATCGGAATCCAGTTTAGCAAAGAACAAGACATCACCGTCTTCATTAAATTCGGTAATAGCACCTGCAGATCCCCAATTAACAAACTTATTACCGTTAGATAAAAATTGAAATGATCCCTGTGATTTTGCACTGACTGAGTGTTCAGATGGTGGGTCGTATTGTTTCAATAGTTCGACAGTTTTCTCTTTATTATTCACTCTGATAACTTTTCCTGATGATATTTCGTCAGGATTGGTGTCTTCCGGTTCAGTATGACCTTTGCTGTAGGCATTGTTATCGAAAAAAGAGATTATCTCAACATCCTCATCGATCTTTTCGATAAATCTTGCATGGTGCTGGAAGCCAAATGTGAAGCTCGAACCAATAATATCAAGATCTGACTCGTTTGATGTTGATAATCTCCAAATAATTTGACCAGTTTTGCCGTCAACTTTATAGATGGTTGATGTGTGTCTAGCACTGATCAAGTAATCTCCATCAGAGTTCTTGTCAACTGAATTGATATGGAAGTAATCCCAAGCAGAAGCAGCACTTAATCCATCACCAGCAAGATCACTTGTCAAATTCAATTTAGAAACGCTTGGAGAGACATGATCCAATGACTTCCACTCAAACAACAAATCATTGGTATCAATGTCAAGCTCTTGAACAATGGCATTGACAACCCATTCTCTATCTGATTCACCGTCATTGTAGTCAGAGAGGTTTGCTTTCACCGGTGAGTAGCTTTCAATCAAGGCATGTTGGTTATTATCAGCTAATTGAAACTCATGAATATCAATGAACTTATGGTCCCCAGCTTTAATCTCTCTATAAGGCTCATAATGATCATCCAATAACTTATAGTGACCATACCCGTGGCCACCTCTGGAGCTGAATTGACCCTCAAAAGCATATAAAACCGAATTACCATCCACTTTAGCTGCCTGGAAGTTCAAAGAAATACCCCCGAAATAACTAAAACTGGACCAAACCAAATCACCATTTGATCTGTAAATATAGGCACCAGGTTGCTCAACAGCAGTATTGATGTCATCAGTAGCAGCAGAATAAGGAGTCACAAACACATAGCCGTCGCTCAGTTGATCATACTTATCCTGATATTTAGAAGAAATGCTCCAAACTGGGACTGTCAAATCTGGTCTCGACTTGAATTGGCCATCACCGAAAGCACCACCTATCAATTGAGCAGCAATAGTTAAAAGTATAGCCAGTTTCATCTTATCACAACCGCTACTTTCAAAACTTCAACGACTGAACCAAAAAACGGAACCAGAAAACGTACTTCATTATCCATTTTATAGTTTCAGAGAAGAAGAAGAAATCTCGCTAAGAAATTGCAATTATTGCACACAACCAAATCTGGTGAGTTGTGAAATTTTACACGAGCCACAATCAACAAATGTTTAATATAAATAAACGCAAAATGTTTGGGGCTGGGGAAATTCGCGAATATTGTTATGTAATGTTTATGTAATCAATTGTAGCGGCAAAATGACATTTATAAAATAAAAGATTAAAAACTTATTATTATATGATCCATCGATTGTCAGCATTTTGTTTCAGAACCGATCCACCAACCAAGTCTTCTAGAATGTCTGTTCGTGCTGGAACACGCAAGAGCTACACAGCTTACAACGAGGATGAGGATTTCTCTGACTCAACCAACACTAGTTTTGAGGAAGGTGACGATGATGATGTGGAATATAGAACCAGAAAGCCCAAAATATCGCTTTCAATAGGGAAAAAGAAGTTGCCTAAACAGGATAGTCCAAGTGTTGCCAACGAAGATCCTGTTTTTGATGCTATGGATGATATTCCAGCGGATTATGTGCCTGATGTTGTATCCAAGATGTTCAATAGAAACGACTTTTCATATCTAAAACTAAAGCCAGATCATGCCTCAAGACCTATTTGGATCTCGCCAAGTGATGGTAGAATAATACTGGAAAGTTTCTCACCTTTAGCAGAACAGGCCCAGGACTTTTTGGTAACCATTGCTGAACCTATTAGTCGGCCAAGCCATATACATGAATATCGTATCACAGCGTACTCGTTATATGCTGCTGTTTCTGTTGGCTTAGAAACAAATGATATCATTTCAGTTTTGAATCGACTATCAAAAGTGCCCGTTGCTCCTTCGATTGTCAACTTCATCAAGAGTGCAACAGTGTCTTATGGTAAAGTTAAATTAGTTTTGAAGCACAATAGATATTTTGTCGAAAGTACACAAGCAGAGATCTTACAGATGCTGCTGAAAGATCCTGTTTTGGGTCAGCTGAGAATTGATTCAACTGAAACAACGACAACTGAATCAGGATTCTCTAGAGAAAAGGCGCCAACTCAAGGTGATCTGGTTATACCCGGAACAAAAAATAGAACTAATGAAGACAGTCAAAAAGTTGAAGATATATATGCGTCCGTTGTTGGTGAAAAGGATGAAGAAGATGATGACGATATTGATGCTGTTCACGCTTTTGAGATTGCTAATGAATCTGTTGAAATCGTAAAGAAACGATGTCAAGAGATTGACTATCCTGTGTTGGAAGAGTATGACTTCCGTAATGATACAAGAAATCCCGATTTAGAGATTGATCTAAAGCCCTCTACACAAATCAGACCCTATCAGGAGAAATCATTGAGTAAAATGTTCGGTAATGGACGTGCAAGATCTGGTATTATTGTGCTTCCATGTGGTGCTGGTAAAACATTAGTCGGTATCACCGCTGCTTGTACCATTAGAAAATCAGTTATTGTCCTTTGTACTTCTTCTGTTTCAGTCATGCAGTGGAGACAACAATTTTTACAATGGTGTACTATTCAACCTGAAAATGTTGCAGTATTCACATCAGACAATAAAGAAATGTTTCAAGGAGATGCTGGTCTTGTTGTTTCAACCTACTCTATGGTTGCAAATACAAGGAATAGATCACATGATTCTCAAAAAGTGATGGATTTTTTAACATCGAGAGAATGGGGTTTCATTATTTTAGATGAAGTCCATGTTGTTCCAGCAGCTATGTTCAGAAGGGTTGTGACTACGATTGCTGCGCATGCAAAATTAGGTTTAACTGCAACGTTAGTCAGAGAAGATGATAAGATTAGTGATTTGAATTTCTTGATTGGTCCTAAACTATACGAAGCAAATTGGATGGATCTAGCTCAAAAGGGGCATATTGCAAACGTTCAATGTGCAGAAGTTTGGTGTCCAATGACCTCTGAGTTCTACCAGGAGTATCTTAGAGAAAGTGCACGTAAAAGAATGTTGTTATATATCATGAATCCAACAAAGTTTCAAGCATGTCAGTTCTTGATTCACTATCATGAAAAACGTGGTGATAAGATCATTGTGTTTGCAGATAACGTTTATGCATTGCAGGAATATGCTCTGAAATTGGGAAAGCCGTTCATTTACGGATCAACTCCTCAACAGGAACGTATGAATATATTGCAGAACTTCCAATACAACGATCAAGTCAACACTATCTTTTTATCAAAAGTCGGTGATACTTCAATTGATTTGCCAGAAGCGACCTGTTTGATTCAAATCTCATCACATTATGGATCCCGTCGTCAAGAAGCCCAACGTCTAGGTAGAATTTTGAGAGCCAAAAGAAGAAATGATGAAGGCTTTAATGCTTTTTTTTATTCTCTGGTTTCAAAAGACACTCAAGAGATGTACTACTCTACAAAAAGACAAGCGTTTTTAGTGGATCAAGGTTATGCATTCAAAGTGATCACACATCTACATGGCATGGAAAACCTACCAAATCTCGCTTACTCCTCAGCTAGAGAACGAAGGGAATTATTACAAGAAGTATTACTGAAGAATGAAGAAGCTGCTGGATTGGAAATCGGCGATGATGCCGAAAATTCGGTTGGACGTAGCAACAACGTGATGAAACGTCATCATCATCAAGGTGATAAAAAGAAAATTAAGGCTCAAAGAACTGCGGGCTCTTTGTCAGGCTTGGCTGGTGGTGAAGATATGGCATACATGGAATATAGTTCCAATAAGAATAAGGAACTGAAAGAACATCATCCATTAATCCAAAAGATGTACTACAAAAAAGGTAAGAAATAAAGTACAAGCCATGACGTTTGAAAAATTGGCAATATATACAATATTATTAGCCTTAACTTTTGATAATATTGAGACGTAGATCATTTTTGAGTTCCTAAATCATCGCAAATATCAATATCACATTAAATTTGTATTAAAAACATCCTCTAAAATAACATCGTAAAATAATTAAAGCGTACTTGAGCAAGTGCAAAAAATCAGACATAAGAAAACTTCTCAGATTTCTCTTTTTCCAAAACATCTAAAGTCATTAAATCTAGGTCATCTAGAGAATTTTGAATATTAATTTTCAACGAAATCACAGTTTCAATCATTTGCTGAACTTTAGCATGAAGAGTCTCCCTTTCTTGCTGAATATGGCTCACTAACTTGTTATATTCCATATCGATAGTCTTGGAATGCTGTTCAAGTAGTAACATGTGTTGTCTAGACTCTGATTGCATATTTTTTAACTCATTCTCAAGTCTTTCGATTTCAGTGTGATACGATGTAGCGTCTTTGTTCATAGTTTCATACAATTCCTCATAGTCAAGTTTGATTGCAGAGAGTTTGGCTTCGAGTGACTCAATCATCTCTGTTTTCTCATTAATGCTTTCTATCAGCGAGTCAATCTTATCTTGATAATTAATACCTTCATCCTGAGCTTGATGTATTTTAAAATTTACTTGGTTCTTTAGTTCTTGAATGTTGAGTCTGATTGTTTTCAAATCCTGGCCATCAAGGAGGGCATCGGGTCTCAATCCAAGAAGCTCTTCACTCAGAAGGTTCTCTAATCTAACCACATACTTAGCAGGTTCAATATCAGTAGATGTGGAAGCAATGGAGTAAACATTGTAGTTATATTCTTTAACAGTGTTCAGGAGAGATTCGTAACTTTGCTGGGCTTCATGTTCTTTGGAGTGCACTATTCTGGACATCTCATTCAATCTCTGGTTCACTGCGTCAATTGTTTTAGATACACGATCTCTCTCATTATTCATTCGATCAATATCTTTTGGTGTCAAACCTTGATCAGATATCTGCTTCTGGATCTTACTTTTCTCTTTAGCAGTGCGCTCAAGTTCCTTTTCTGAGTTGAGCGTTTCTTGCTTGATTTGCTCAAGAACTGAATTCCATTTTTGTTTTCTATTCTCCATCGATTCGATATAAGCTTTAAATTTGAACAGGTCACTTTCTAAAGCTTCTGCTTTCTTCTCAATTGCATTCAGAGACTCTGATTCAGCCAACAGTTTTTGATATTTTTCTTTGTGGGTCACATTTTCTTGTTGTAATTGATGTGTTTGAGTAACTAGATCACGAGTGAAAGCTTCATATTCTGTTTCCATTTCATTGAAAAAGTTTGAGTAGTCATCGATGTTATTCAAAAATGCATTGTAAGATTGGATGATGTAGTTCACAAATATCTTCTCGCCTTCAATATCATTATTGTCTGTCACATCAGAGTCCCTTGTCGTATAGTTGTCCGCTACTTTTTCAATCTTGTTCAAAAGCTGTACCAACCAGTGTATTATTCCTAGAAACACATGCCAGTTTTGGCCACCAACAGCAGAAATCTGAGATTTGTTGATTGAATCTAGATATGGATATTTGATTCCCTTCAACACATAGTATACTTCATGCTCTATACTTTTTGTAAATCTGTAGCCTGGATCAGCTTTCTTGTATAAAAACTGAAATATCATTACGAAATCCTTTTGAGTTGGGTTCTTCAACGATTTGGTTGACAATGGGTGTTTCATCTCGAGTTCAAAGTTATGATTCAAGAGATAGTCATAAATTTCCTGTTGCATCGTTTGCTGAAAGGTCTTATCACGTAATGGGCGTGGGTCTTTAGATTGAGATGAAGATCCAAAATTACCTAAGCCAAATGATGATTGCCTATGGACGCTGTTTAGATTTGCTAAGCTTTTCCGTCTTCCACTTCTAAGTGTGCTCTGCTGAACCATCTCGCTGATACCAGTTGTTGAGCTCCTTTTCTGGCCAAGCTGTGCGACAGTCGTCCTTGGAGCACCAATCATTGATTGTCTTCCAGATGCTCTCCCGGATGTCCTCTTTAGGCTTGAGGTCATTTGAGGAATATGGCTCACATTCTGGACCTGATTCAAATCCAATTGTGATAGTGGAAGGTTTAATTCACCTCTGACACGCTGTGACATCGTTGTATGGGGAATTGTGGGTGCAAACACTAGGTGAGCAAATACTATTGCAAAGATTGAGGTTTGAGCAAATAACAGCAGGGACTGAGGTTATCCTACGAATTTTCTATGCTTTTATCTCTTGAAAACACGTTTTTCTCTTGCGATGCTAATTTTTGTTTTGTTAGTTGTTTTGTTTTTGTTTTTTGTTTTGTGATTTTTCGGCCTTTTTTTTTTTTTTTATTTGTTTTGATTCAACGTGTTTTAGGAAATATTCGCGATCAATATTGTTACCATGGAAACGGAAACATTATATGTATAGAGAAAAGAAAAAAATGTGGATTTATGAATTAATTGATTTATGACCCATTAAAGCCGTAAATGTTCACTTGTTACTGGTCACTTGTCAGAGTTCGAAAATGGATACGTAAGCTTGACCGAGCCGTTAAGTGTAAATTGTTTCAGGAACAAGGTACTCCAAGCGATGAAGAATTTGGATGAACCTTAACTGGACTGAATTGCTAAGCTCAATGTGAGGAGTGGTACTGTGTTAGTGAAATAACTTGCAGAATATAGACTAAAGTCCTGCTACCTTAAAAACAGGATATATATATAGAAGTTAGAACTATCTAAGTGAATGTAATGTAACCGTTCTTCGAAGCCAGATTAGATCATCTCGGAACTTGTCGGTGTTATTAATCTTGGCTAGCAACTAGCAACTGCAAGAAACGAATTAACTACACCCTCTTTTTGGTGCACTTTAGCTTCAGTGAACAGCATTACTGGTTGGCTATGATCCAATGCGATCTGTTGATAGACTATTAGATACCAACGATGGTGAAAATGGGACGAAGCAATGTGGACTTGGTAGAACTGGGTACGTTGTTGCAAATATCAACGGATTTCAATGAAAAATTTCTTGACAATTATTATCAATGACATAAAACACCTGTTTACAGCGATCCTGACAGTGCCAATAGCTATATATATATTCATGGCAAATGCCAATTTATATAAGTTTCTTGAATGTTTGAATCTGAGCATATCATGACAACCCATAGAATTGTGTGGATTGGAGGCTCGTTTGGTGGATTAGCTTCTATTAAAAAGTTTGTTGAGATCTTCTCTGAACTCCAACCAACTCCACAGAACCAATTTGAGCTCATTATAATTGATCCGAGAGCTGGGTTTTTGAACATTCTAGGTATTCCCAGAGCTATTCTTGATGTTGAGTTTGCTAGAAGTACATATTTTAACGTGGAGAACTATAACTTCAACTTTGATCATGTCGAATCTAATGACCAGAAGTTCAAATCGAGAGTACTTGCTGCAAAGAAAAATGAATCCATCCCATCAAACCTGAAGTTCAGTTTCATACATGGAAAATGCACTGAATTCATTGACGAGCACAATTTGAAATATAAACTAAGTGGTGAAAACTCTACTGAACAAGTATTGAGTTTTGACTATGCTGTTTTTTCCACTGGCAGGAAACGACACTGGCCATATGATCCGATTGCTGAAACAGAAGACGGTTTTATAGAGGAAGTAGCCTCTTTCAAATCGAAAGTGGAGGCTGCAAAATCGATCACTGTCGTTGGTGCTGGTGCTTTGGGTATTGAGTTGGCTGGTGAAATCGCAGAATACTATAACTACTCAAAGAAGGTGACCCTTGTCCACCCACATCCAACATTACCTCCTGAAAAGTATGCAGTTCCCAAATTCAAATCAGAGCTGGTCAAACTTATTGAAAACGAAGGTATTGAAATTCTATTCAACACAAGAATTTTACAAGACCTGGGAAACGGCGAGTTGATAACTACTGACGGTAGAACAATAAAAGCCGACTTAGTTCTGTGGTCAAATTCCCATACAAATAATATTCAGCCCTTATTGCCCTTCTTCGCAAAGAACATTGACCCAATTGAGAGTGAGGTTATCGTAGACTTGAGGCAATTAATGGAGGGATGTGACAATGTTTTTGTGATTGGTGATATTATAAAAAGAGATATCATAAAGACTGCTGGTGCAGCATGGCGTCAAGGTCTAAGAGTAGCTCAATCCCTTATAAACTTGCTTGTCTTAGACAAACCAGAATACGAAGAATCACCAGCTGATTTCCCAAAAGGCATGACAATAGTTGTTGGAACAAATCACTGTGTATCGCAATGGGATGATATTGGAGAAGGTAAAATTGTGCTGAATAGTCCAGAGAATCTGGGTTACTACAAAGACTATTGCACTTCTAACACTAAACTCCTATTGAATATAGACTGAAACAATAATACATTTCTTTACACGGCTTTAAAGAAGTAATCTGCCCCTAAGTGTACACATTCTACATGTTAACTTGAGATCAGTCTCTCAAAAGCATCAAAAATTTCGGGACAAACGAAGACCATCTCTAAGCTGTAAAGATTGTTTACTGTAGTAAAGGTTCTAACACTCTAACTAATAAATAATAGTTGATACACTATGATACTGGTCACCTGAGCACCATAAATGCTACAATCCGGTTCCTACCTATCTCTTATCCCTCTTGGTTCACAAATACACTCGTCAAAGAATCAGTGGTAATGCTAGAGAGTTTGTCATGTGTTACGTGTTATGTGTTACGTGTTATGGGTTAAGTGTTATGGGTTAAGTGTTATGGGTTAAGTGTCACAAGTCTCAAGTCACAACTACAAGTGTCAATGACTCAATTGTACTTGTCAGTTGTCAACTTGTTACTACTTTCGTTGTAACTTTTTACTTTTTAGCGCGTGGCATAACTTTCTTTAAGCAGTTACATGTATCATTCTCAATGCAAAGCCGTGTCAAAACATTTCAATTTGTAAACAAACATTCGCTAATTCATGTTTGTGATACAGCAAATAACTGTAGGTTTTACGCATAGAACATTAGAAACTATACTGTCAAAGTCACTAATCACCAACCAATGATCACTATGTTCAAAAAGAGAACAGAGATTTCAGCGAGATCAAATCAAAGGAGAGCTATTACATACAAGATTTTTGCTAAGCTAAAATAAAACTGCTGCAAAGCCCCAAAAATTGAAAAGGCGAAGAATATTCAGGCGTTTCTTATTATTACAAAATACAGGGTCCCCTTTCTTTGTATTTCGTCCTTCGCTCAAGGAAGAAGTCACAAGAGTGATCGAGGGGTTCCGAGAATTTGACAAAGAGTATAAGGCTAGCTAGCACTTAGCACTTAGCACTTAGCACTTAGCACTTAGCACTTAGCAGTACTGTATTAACTTACTAAGGTTGTTGTGCAGCGAGTCTGTACTTCTTAGTTGATACTCTCTACTCTAATATTGTAGTAGTACAATATACTGTAGAAACAGTACAGTAGTAATAGTCAACCTGCACAGTCTAAATAACTACATAGTTTCTATTGTCTCCACGGAATATGGAGTGTGCAGAGTGCAAAATCACGGCGACATGGTCATTGGTCTATGATCCGATGAGATCATTTGACCAGGTCCCATATTAAAGTTAATGCACTCCTTTCGTTCCCGCGGCCCTGATTAACAAACGCATATTTTTCAATTATCATAATCATCATAGACCATAGTTGGGATTTGAGGTTCGAAACTTCAAACTAAGTTCGTAAATCGTATATTGGTTTACCTATTTATTTAACTCCTCGTCTTCTGAACATGGTCTAGTCTTTTCACTTGCATCTATTTCTATTTGGTAAAGTCAATATTGTCATAACTTATAACCTTGTTTTACTAGAGTTTTAGTCTAGGTGTTAGGATCAGGGATTCAGGCTCCAGCTCAAGCATACAAAAGAAGAAAAAAATAACTGAGCTGCAACTTGCCACTTACCAGTACCTGCACGGTGCACTTGATTCAAGATGTGGAAGAAGTTCTGATTTCTGAAGCAATATCTTATGTAGATCAAAGAGTGCTGGAAAAAATGTACTTAAAACTTTATTCAAAGGATGGGAACTGCACTGCTATGACTTTGGCCTTTGACACTTTGTTAAGTGACCTACGAGCTGCAGCCTACGAGACAAGAACAAGTGACACCTAGAGAAACTGTACCCTAGGAAATGGGAATTGGGGTTGGTTGGGAATATTAATGAATAATTTAAACCGCAAAGTTCCAAATACATTATTCATTGACATGCCAATGCATATCCACATAATGCTTCCCAAGCTACGCTTGGACCACCTGGACTCTAGGACCTAGTGTCAGACAGTCGGGGTTAAGCCCTCAATCAGCCTTGTGCGGTTTTTGTTTTTTTTTTTGTATCTTGTTTTTTTCCCCTTTGATACATCATTGTGATGCTTTTTGTGTCTAGAGTCAGGACTATGTTTATGTACTTTGAGATCTGAGAAAGTGCAAGTCGTATATTGTGGTCTGACTATCACCGTGGCCTCACTTTTACAATTGACGGGTGCGGGAAATAGTGACAAATAGGAAGCGTCTACATCACTACAGAGTACAGTCAACCACATTGACGCACCCGCAACTCCAAAGTCCCCGGTCCAATCTCAAGGCTAGAAGAAATAGTCATTGGCCATTGGTTACAACTTTACAACTTTACAACTTACACTTATGGTACAATTCAGAAAGTCAGCCAATAGCGTTTAATAGAGCACTAAAGGCAGTAAAGGATAATTTAGGCTATTGAGTTAATTCATTTGTGGCAAGTAGTCGAATTAGTATGTTAGAGACATGTTAGACTAAGGAAGACTGAGCTTATGTCATATATTACTAATTATTGCAATAAGATATAAGATCTAATTTTGTAAAGTTGTAAACATATTTGTTGATTAGGAGACACCTCATAGTGTTACTAGAATCTGAATTTGTATCCTTTTTGATTATTGGGGTCATTTCAATAATAATTTTAATTTTGCAAAAATTATGTTATACATAATTGATAGTTGATCTTTTAAAAAATTCATTTTGAGTTAGACCAGCATTTTTGGTAATTATAATTAGTTATTAATTTATTAATTAGCCGGCATATGCTGCTTAACTAGTAGTGACTGGTGTAGTGATTAATCATATAATTTTAATAATATTGTATAATAAGTCTAAGAAGTTTGTGCTATTATTAGTAGAGCTGTATACGTCCATGAATTTTTCTTCATTAATTAATTTTTATATATATCTTATAATTTTAATGCATTAATTATAGCAAAAATACGTCTCAGCAATTCCTATCGTTAAACTGATCATACTAAATTCCAATCAAAACAATGAAAGTTGTACTTTTTGTAGCTGGTAGTTGGTAGTAGGTACACTTGCAGTAGTGTTGAACTATTAGTACTCATTACCGCCGTTACGTGTCACAAGTTAGAATCTGTCTGAGTCTCTAGAATAATACATCCTGTCTTGTCAACCTCTAGTAATATGTAATGAATTTATGGAATTTCCATTGATATTATTTGGAGAATGTGGTGGAATTTGCCTCTTCATCTCCGAAATAATAATTTATATTGTAGTATAGTATGATTCTCTTCTCTACAGTCCTCGCAACTTTCGAAGTGGTTCACTTAGAGGCGAAAACTTAAACTCTAGTACACTATTGAAGAAGAGAGATTTAAGAGGAGATAAACAAACAATTCTATGCAGACTCAGTACCAAAGTGCAAAAGTGTCCCAAGCAAATCATCTGCTCAGCGCTATGAATATAGTTTATTATACATAGATTATGATTTATGTGGATTATGATTTGTGAACACTGGATAATAGAATAGTACTAGTATGTAGTTAAAGAGTTCACATTCCAAAGAGGCCATCTTGTATGAAACAGCTATCCAATATAGTCCATTATTCTTTTATAATCCTTATATAACGAGCGTATCGAATAAAAGTAAAACTCTCAGTCCGTCGATTGGTTGACAGCCAATGGTAAAATTATGGCTATTCTGATGAATCTGCTTCACAAGACGAACAAGTTAACAATGTGTCTCCTCTGACCTATCCTGTAATTTTCATAGAATCAAGACTCAAGGGACAATGATCATTATCAAGGACTCCAACTATGGTTGGTACCATTTAACCATTAACCAGACCATACAAACTGCAAATCAAAGGCTAGTCTATCTGTAATCTTCACCAAATGAGGGCTCCGCAGAGCTACCTCTCAGTTATCTTGGTTCTTGCTTCTACATTATGTTGGTATTCGCGCGCATGATGCATAAGTTCTACTAGTTTAACCTATTCCGATAAGGGTTTTCCTATTTTGGACTTAACGTACATAAACCTGCATTTATTAGCGCTGAAAACGCTAAAAAAAAAAGGACATAATTAATGAATCCCTCAACGAAATTACTAAATACTGAGGATTAACGTTGAATGTAAGGCGATGCTATGATGCGCGTGGACATGCAGAATAGCTGGAAAGTCGAACATTTTGAGTGGTTTCCATGGAAATTTGTTGTTCTTACATTGCAGTTGGCACGCGCTTGAGCTTTTAAGCAATATATGTTGTTGTTTTGGTTTCGCCCAATGTTTTGTTTAACTTGAAGGGTTTTGCTCTTTTTATTATCCAACACCTTCTTTTTACCACTGTTATTAGCAATAAGTTGACTATTTATCCAAAGACTTAGCAGTGCTGATCGTGATCTCATTTTTATACCTTGAACGTCTCAGATAATCATTAATTTTTTTTTCGCATTCCCAAAGACATTTTTCATTCCATCAAATTCTCTAGTCGGTTGAAGGCTGCAGAGAGAATATAAACAAAAGCAGTGATAGTCTGTGTGCTAGTTTATTTACCGTTGCGTGGAATTTTTTATTCTCCCATCTTCAATTTGCAGTTGAAACCATTCTAACTTGCTAAATTCTTTCAAGTTCCTCTCTTTCAATCAATTGCTCTTTCTAGATGTTGAAGCTCAATAGTTTGTCGAAGAAAAAGTCAATGAAGAGCTTAAAGATCTCCCAACCAATTATTGCTCAACCTGGATCAGCTGCCAGTGTTAATAGCACGCCAACAACCCATCAATCTACAAATTCATACAACTCAACTGAGCTGGTATCGACTACGAAAGTTGATAGAATGTCAATACCAAGATCAACTCCAGAAAATACTATCATATTAATCACTAAATTTGATTTCAAGGCCGAAAACCACAACGAATTAACTGTTGGTGTTGGGGAAGCCTTAAAGTTGATTGAAAGAAAAGGCAATGGATGGATCCTTGTGAAACCAATTGGAAGAATCAGTACACCTGGATTAATACCAGCTAGTTATGCAAGAATAGTTAAACTTGGTACTAGAGCTGGCCAGAACACAAATGCAAATGCTAGGTTTGATGATAAATGGCTGTCCTCGAAAGGAGAACAACCTGAATATTCTTTGGTAGCACCAAATACGAGCAAGAAGAGTTCAATGTCGTCTATAAGTTCATCTAATTTGCAGGATAACAGTCGTCATGATTCAAGCTCAAGCTCGAACAAGTACCTTTCCACACAATCATCTTTGCTCTCAGAATCAGAACAACATTTTTCATTTCAATCAAATACTTCAGCTTCATCATTTACAGGACAACTAAGCCCAACAGGCGACGCAGCTTACCCATGCTCGGGATTGGTCAGAAATGCTTCTTGTCACAACGGCAGATATTGGTATCGAGTCGACATTACTATGAGTGATGGTAAGAGAAGATATCTGTGCAGATATTATCAGGATTTTTATAAATTACACTGTGCTATAATGGATCAATTAAAGACATTTCCTGATTTCGAGGAAGATGAGCAGCTTTATTTATCCAAGCTGCCTTTGTTACCAGATCCAATTCCAAGACCAGATCTACAAACTCTTTCATCCATACTACTTCAAAGAGTTCAATCTTTGAACGTTTACATTTTCAAGATTGTCCAAAATAAACATAAATTGGACTACTTAAAGATTGTTAGCGAGTGGTCAAGCCCAAGAATTGGTGATTTGGAGCTAAACCCATATGAGAGTCTTAAAAATGAAGATATAGAAAAAGCATTACAACCTTTGACTACAACCCTTTTGAACAAATCCTCATCTCCAAAGTCGTCGAACCAACCAGAAGAGGAAGGTGGAAAAGCTTTATGTAATTCAGAACCTGAAACTAGAAAGAGACCATCATTAACTATATCTACATCTGTTACACCTCCTTTACCCGCTCCTGATGCATCTGAATTTATGAATCCATTCAGTTCATTTAGAAGATCTTTATCAAACACAAATACATCTCCAAATGGTACAATGTCATCCTTCCCTTCTCCAAAAACTCCATCTTCACCTTCAGTTTGGCAATCGCCTACCCTACAGTCTGACCCAACATGGGGCTCGAAGAACGAGAGGTCAAAGTCGACGTCTACGATTCATGAAGGATATGAGAAAAAATACGATGATTGGTTGAATCAGCCAATTAAGCCCTTGAATAGTGCTAGAAAGAGGAACGTTTCACTACCACATGATCTTAATACCAAGCATGAGGTGAGTGGAGAGTTCTTGAAAGTTAAGGTATTTGCTAATGATGACATCTTCGCAATCAAAGTGAAAACCAATGCTTCTTTGGAGGACCTGAAACAATCCATACTGACTAGATTGGAATGTGATATACGCACAGCTACTGTCAAGTTATACTACAAAAATCATTCCAAAAATTATTTTTCACCATTGAATGACGAATTGGATTTGAATTCTGCATTTGATCAGCCAAAGATTGCTATCAAGGTTCATCTATGGACTAGGGAAGAAGAAGTCGATACCCCTATTTGATTCAGCTTTTACTCTGGATAATGAAATGAGGGTTATGTATTGTTTGCTTTGCTTTTGCTTTTGCTTTTGCTTTTGCTTTTGTTTTTGTTTTTGTTTTTGTTTTTGATGTGATCATGATTGGTGAACGTTCTGGCTTAGAATAGGTGTAATGATAATAATAACAGTATATTGAGTTTGTTCTTATAAGATGATTTCTGTAATTTCACAGAGAAAAGGGATTATCGCTATCATGATGACCAGGTTGTGTTAATGTATTCTGAGGACCTTTTTGCAAGAAGGCCAGTAAGTCAATATCGTCACTTTCACTATCGATATCATCTTCAGCAATAGCGTTGTTTGAATAGTCAGTATGAGAGCCTCCCAATTGTGGAATGGCTGAGCCTCTTCTGGATGAGCCAATAAGTGTTCTTAACATTGTTGATTTGGAGCCTATTGATGAGTTTGTTTTTAATCTTTGCTTTTGGTTAGGGCTTATTTCTTGCTCTTGAAGAGTATTTGCATCGCCTTCGTTTGATGGTGCCCGATGTGTTCTTTGGGTGGTACGATTAGGATCATTATGAACGTAAATATCTGCATCCTTTATGGAGAACAATCCTTTTTTAACCAAACTGTTTGTTGTAAGCCTCCATGGTTTTTCAATAGTCATAAAAGTGATCGTGTCGATAGCACAACTTAACGGCACTGCTAGTGCTATGACAATTCGAAGACCAAATGGGTTAGTATTGTCAGGGTCTTTAAGTCCAAAAATTTCCGAGATCACAGAAGGTGTCCAAACGATGATATAGCCAATAGGGTACATTATGTATGATTTCAAGTCTCTCATAGCTTGCTTTATCTTTTTTTCATTCTGTCTTGTAGTGATTTCCATGAGTTCTTTCTGGAAAGAACCATACATGAGCTGGTTCACAATTGCAGCAGGTGAGTTCTCATCAAGATTAGCTGAAGGTTCTTCAGCCACTCGATCCCTATAAACTTGTTCTTTTTCATTTTTTAATGTTTTGAATTTCATCATCAAGTAGACAATGATAGCAGTATATGAAACTGGAATCAAAAGTAAATTAACAAATTTAAGGATGTAACTTCCTAGTAATCTCTTCCACACCGGCTTGAAAGGCACAGTACAGACATAATTTTCCTGATAGTGTCCAGAGTTGACAAATACTAATCCAGAAAAAATGAGACCATAGACATATATGGAAATAGTTAGGGTCCACCTCCAAGGAAAAAGACCCCCTTCATTGATCAGTATTCTTTTGTTATCTTTCTTTTTGAAAAATAAATTCGTTATGGACGTTGGAGCTCTTCTAAACATGATAATGTCAATGAAATTTTGGACAATAACGTTATAGCATATGATCCTTCGATTATAAGTTTTGGTTGAAGATGGGATAAAAACGACCCAAGTAAGATGTATCGTTAGCCAAAGTATGGTACCATCTGCAGCAACAGTGGTAACATTGATCAGGTAACCCCACGCATCACAAAACGTATAGAGAGGTTTATCATAAGTCATCAATAAAGAGTCAATTGTACCAAGCCTCGTAGCATTCATACATAGGAAAAACACTGCTTTGATAAAATCCCAAACTATGAGAATGAGGAAAAACTGAAGCCTGAACACAAGCCTTTTGGTGGGATCCATTCTCATCCAAAATGTTATTCCAATCAATCCACACACCACACTGATGAGGCTCACCGTGAGTGAGCAGGCATGAAGGGCCCGTACTTGGGACTCACTGTAATCATCCAGATAACGATATTGTCTCAGGGTCAATGAAGCAGTTTCAAACTGGGGAGAAATATCCATTGCATGACTTGGTTAGTTCAGGAGGTCTATTAATTCGATTATGGGCGTTGTAACTTGTTGTTGGCCAATAGAAAATAAAATGGAATTTCTGGGGACATATATATCAGCCTCTCACACAGTCCGGTATTTCCTAGGAGTTTTCTTGTTCTGGTACTAATTCAAGGGCAAAAACCGTGAAATTTCGAGCAATCTGATAATACTGAGATTATTCTCACTTCTGGTTAACACTTCACAACATCTAATTGTAACTAAATTACGATCTTCATCATCTCATGCAATAGTCAAAAAACTCCATTGTTGCTAAAACCGTGTGTATTTCTAGAAAGGTGTGCTCTTAACGATACTACCAAACCAACCTTGATTACGTCACCAATTGTTTGACAATAATCACGTGACTATTGATAAAAAGACGGGTAACATACTAACGCACTGTATTTCCTCAAAATTCTACTACGTAGAGAGAAATGACTATCGATGCTTGATCAATTTCCACGATAAAAAGAAGTCCAGAATCAGTCATGAGCTACGTTTACTCAGGAAACTTAGCCCCACAGTTTTCACAGAGAGACCAACAGATCGAAGCCGAGTGGCAGAATCAGCTGCTTACTTCACCGGGAGCTTTTCCAATCATTTCAACAGAGCCATTTTCACTTACTCCAGATAATCTTAAGTTGAACAAAAAGGAAGAATGTGATTTGATAGAAGGTCAACTCTTTGGCCAGTTCGCAAGTTCTGGGAAAAATGATTATCATGACTCCAACTCCAACAACTCTGATAAATCATCTCCTTCTGTCATTTTGAATAATGTTCCTTTGACTGGCCAAGATGTAGCAGCTTTAAATTCATCTTTACATCAGTCAAGTGCGTTTGAAGCTGGATTGTCACAGAAAGAGATTGCAAACAGAAGAAAGGCACAAAACAGAGCAGCTCAGAGGGCTTTCAGAGAGCGTAAGGAGACGAGATTAAAAGAACTAGAGGAGAAACTGAATCGAAGTGAAAATGACAAGGCTCAGCTTTTACAACAACTTGAGACTCTTAAGAAACAGAACATTGTTATATCTACTGAGAATAAGCTTCTGTTGCAAAATGGAAATCAGAAAGACAAAATATTACCAAATGGACTACATGCATTGCAACATGCCAAACAAGAAGCATCTTCCTTTTCGTTTCCCTCTGGTGATGGAAAGGTTCCTAAACATTTTCTGCTTCCAAACCAACTGGAAAATGAAGAAATACCTTACGAAAATAAACGTTTAACGATCACAGAAGTATGGGAATATTTGAATGAACGTTACGATCAAGAGCTACAAATTGATCGAGTCATGGCTAAAATCAAAGGACTTGAGGTTTGTCATCAACATGGACCAGCTTATCCCTTGAAAGTGGTGGATGAAATCGCACGGAAAGCTCTTTCAGGTGAATTAGACGAGTAATAAAAACTCAGAGAATGCAAAACTCAAAACTTCACTTCTACGGTAACGTTTCTTCCTATTGTTAATTTAGCTTAAATGTTTATTGTTTTTTATACACTTGGTGTCTGGTGGTCTTCTTCCCTGTGTGAATTACTAGGTGCTTTTATTGGTGTGGTAGGTATTGAATTATTATTAATGGTTTTTTGGATAAGGTGTAATATATCTAGAAATAATTGCGTTTATTTATTACTAGTAAAAAACAAATGTGTTCAGTTGCTTCAATGTTCATTGCTTCCAGTATGTGTCAGTTCCAATAGCTTTTGAGACAACTTTCATCATCTCGATAACTTTCTCTTCCTGTAATCTTCTACCAACAATTTGTATAGAAACGGCACCACCATCTAATTCTTCAGGATCAAAGTTTGCGAAGTGTTCCTTCTCAGTATCATTTCTTGATGTTCCATATCTATCATCTAAAACATCAATAGTTTTATCAGCTCTTAAAACTGGAATGGTACCAACAGAATAATCTGTAGCATTGAAGACAGAAGTGTACCCAACATATCTAAATTTACCATTACCAATACCAGAATAAGGACTGACAGGAATAAGAATACCATCAATTGGCTCACCATCTGATGTCTTTGATGCAGTAGCATTCCATCTTTCTAAGTACTGCTTGATAAGCGTGGTTCTTTCAGATTGTAAATCCCACAGTTCGGAGACTGATAGACTTTTACAATTATTATACATCTCCATGTATGGGAAAAATGGTTCACCTGTCAAGTTAGCGTATTCTTTACAATGTTCACCACCATCACTTAAGAAAAATGCAGTAATTAAATCGGCTAATCTTTGGTGATCTTTTGGATCCCATTCAATAATTTCATGACCTTCTTTTAATAGTCTATCTTCCACTAAGTCCATAGCTCTCAAGACAGCAGGATATGGTTTCACAATACCATCGTCCTTCAAAATAGCGAATTTTAGTTTAGAAGGTAACTCAACACTTCTCCAAGGATATTCAAGAACTTTTCCATCTTTGAACCATGGCTTAGAGTCAACAATTGTTTTGGAGTACAATTCTAAAGTCTCTAGCGATGTAGTTAAAGGTCCATTGACAGAATTGACACTTTCTAAACCAGGTAAACCAGATCTGGAACCATATGTAGGGAATCTACCAAACGATGGTCTTAAAGAGAAGATATTTTGAAGACCAGCAGGGATTCTAATAGAGCCTCCAATATCTGAGCCGACACCTAATGGTGAACCTTTCAAGGCTATTAGTGCTGCCTCACCACCACTGGAACCACCAGAAGTTACATCTCTATTTAGTGGATTAACAGTGTTACCATAAATGAAGTTTATAGATTCAGGCATCATCATAGCCACTGGGACGTTGGTCTTGACGTAGAAAACAGCCCCCAATTCACGTAGAGTTGAAACAATAACCGATTCTTCTTCAAATGCTGGTGGATGGTTTGCGAACCCAACAAACCCAATAGATGTAGGTTGTCCCTTAACGTTTAGATTATCTTTCAAAGATATTGGGAGGCCATGCAATGGTCCTTTCAGTTCTCCAGTTGTAGAATAGTAATCATCCAATTCTTTAGCGGTCTGGAGACCCTCATCGAAAAAAATCTCTGATAGACAGTTCACCAACTGATGGGCGATGGTGGCTCTATGTCCAAACGCAGCAGCAACCTCATAAGCCGTCCATTTCTTTGATTTGATGTTGGATAATATAACGGTAGCATCAGATTCAGTGATTTCAATTTCATGCGGTGTCAAGTGTCCTGATTCAACAGGGAACTTGGTGACATCCTTGACAGCTTTTGAAGGTAACTCATCTTGAGGAATAAGCCATTCTTTCTTGAATAGTTGATCTCTTTTGTCTTTTTTAGCCTGGGCTAATTCTAAGTATGATTCTTTGGAAATAGTCATTATACGAGTGTTATCTTAATGACATCTTGGCTCCAAATGAACAATTTTAGGATATTCATTGGTATTTATTCCATTATTAGCGTGTTGCCATATCAAGACTTGAACAGTGATAAGTAAGTACATTACGCGTTTACCAAAAGGAGTAATACGCTACATCTCCACCATCTCACAAATTACCCGGAAATGTACTACTTACAATGTGCGGAATGCGAATACCGATAGTAAATCATTCTATCATTTTTTTATTCATCCATTCATTTCACTGTTAATTTTTCTGTAAATGAGTGCTCAGAGTCTATGCCATCTAATGAAAGAATAGCATTGCTTTGGCATTCGAGCTCAAACTGTTTGGTAAATATCCTTTGATCCCGTAGTTGCAAAAACCGTATAACACCAGCCAGCACAGCAGTTACAATAGTGGTAGCGATCATTGCATAACAACCCTTTTTAAACTTTGGTGCAGTAGTAGTGGCATAGAATAACAAAGACCACCATGCGTTAACAGCTCCACTAAACATGTTCATTGATGCTAGAACAACAGCACGTTCTTGTAGATCATTTTTAGTCACTAAATTAGCCCAAGCAAAGAAAGTAGCTTGACCAGCATATGAAATACCACCGATGTACTGGGCAGCAAATTGAACTGATGGTTTCAAAGGATTAGCCAAGATCATAATTGCCACTATGAGACAGCTAACAGCAGTGAACAATGCCACATGCCAGTGGTATTTACCGCCAGTATGATCCACATACAGAGCTGCACCGATAGTACCAACTATACCCATACCATGCATACCCATTGGATAGTGGTTTCTTTGATCGATAGTGTAATTATTATATTTCAACCATATAGCAAACAACGAGTTTGAACCAAATGATTCGTTTTCGCCTCCA
This sequence comes from Wickerhamomyces sp. yHMH617, assembly GCA_030571115.1. Classification (NCBI taxonomy): domain Eukaryota; kingdom Fungi; phylum Ascomycota; class Saccharomycetes; order Phaffomycetales; family Wickerhamomycetaceae; genus Wickerhamomyces; species Wickerhamomyces sp. yHMH617. The sequence continues at coordinate 11 of JAJLXD010000025.1, read as the reverse complement.
AAGACCCACAA
>JAJLXD010000024.1:134430-225629 GCA_030571115.1 Wickerhamomyces sp. yHMH617 | reverse complement strand
AAAACCTCATATTTTATTTTCCAAAAAAAAAAAAAAAAAAAGAGTAATCTTTTTGTTTAAATCATTTTTTTTTAATTTTTTTGTTTTTAACGATTCTTTCACTTCAACTTCACTATCCATCACAAACTCTTAAAACATGTCAGAAACAACTGTGTTCACATATGAAGAACTATCCAAACACAACAAGGCTGATGACTTGTGGATGGTTATCGATGGTAAAGTCTATGACTGTACTTCTTTCTTAGACGAGCATCCGTAAGTTGATTTTATGGTTATATCATAATGGATTTTTTTTTTTTGTTTTGTTTTTTGTTTTCATTTTATCTTAAACTAACGGTTTTCTGTTAATCTAGAGGTGGTGAAGAAGTTATGATCGATTGTGGTGGTATTGATGCTACTGGTCCATTTGATGTAAGTTAATTTTGATTTAATTTTTAATTGTTAAGAGAAGATACACTCATAACTTATATAGAAGATTTGAAAACTAACTATGATTTATAAGGATATTGGTCACTCAGACGAAGCTAGAGAATCTCTAGAACCATTATTAGTTGGTGTTATTGATGCCTCTTCATCACCAAGTGCAGATGCTACCATAGGAGCTTCTGCTACTACCGGCGGTGAAGACAACATTGGGCTGATCATTGCCATTATCGCTATTATTCTTGCCATTGTTGCATACTTGGTATTTGGCAATTAATATAATATATAATTCAAAATACCTAAAACACTTGTTACAATCAACAATCAGATTCAATTCACACTTTCCTAATGTTCAATAGACTGCTATAGAATAGCACGTTTCCTTGCCCTTTCATCCTTCCCATCTTACACTAGAAGATTATATATATCATTTAATATTTATTATTCTATTAACTATTGTAATCAAACAAAATATTTGAATTGATCGTTTGATATGTGATATGTTATATGTTATATGTTATATGTTATATGTTATATGTTATATGTTATATGTTATATGTTATATGTTATATGTGATATGTGATATGTGATGTATCTGTCATTTCTTCACGGGTTAAAAAAGCTCTCAATGCTCAACAAAAACAAAAAAAAAAAAAAAAAAAAGAATTTTGTTCAAGTAATTTTGGCCAATCACAACGCAATGATTACATATTTTGTTTTTTCAAGGTCTTTGGAACTGTATGATTTTATTGGAGTAAATAAGACACTCAAAACGGTTAATGGAGCTTGTTAATTGTGAATTTTTAGTGATCTTTTAATACTTTCATTGGAATTTATAAATTTCATCATTAGCTAATCGTAATCCAAATGAACATGCCATTTTAAGGCAAAACAAAACGTCTATCTAAATGATCTAAATGATCTAAATGATCTGATGATCTGATCGATCTGTTTCCATATTTGGTTACTCGTTGATCAAGTTCAACTTCTTAAAACAGCGAATTATAAAGAAATTTAAACAACAATAAAATAAAAAAATCACTTTGATTAATTCTCTTATAATATTATTTATATAATATTATTTATATAATACATCACATTGATTTGGATTAAATATTTACTTATTTAAAAAGGCATTTAATAAATATTTAATTTTTTATATTGTTCTGATCAGTTTTTTAATTTAATTTCGAGGCTCAAAATGAAATAAAAAAAAATAAACAAGAAAAATGATAAATGAAATTCTATTGAAATGCAAACAGACTTTGAAATTAATATATTAATCTGCCAGAAAACACAATGTCCGAGAATTCTAGGTCTCTTAAGGAGATTTTAGATGCAGAAAACGCTGTAGAAATCGAATCAGTTGAAAAAAGGATCGAAGAAGTTGACCATTTAGATCAATTGAATAGACATAATAGTAAAACGGAAAATAACGATGAGGTTCTTTGTGATGAGTGTGATGACATGAGAATTGAAGTGGAGTGTCGAGACTGTGAAGAGAGCTTTTGTGGTGGGTGTTATACTCTTATTCACCAAGGTGGTAAGAGGAAAACCCATAATTCGATAAAGCTGAACGAGAAAGATCCAAAAATTGTGGTCAAAGATAAAGATGGTGATGAAGTAATAGCAGATGATAATGATGAGCCTGAACAAGAAAAACAAACTCAAAATTTGGGGTCTTCTACTAATAGAAAGTTGGTCCAGTTAATCAAAAATCAAGCTCTATACATCCCATTGAGATTGACATACGAAGAACGTCATTTATTACATTTGTTAGAAGCTGCATTAAGCGTATCTGAATACACAGATAAAGTTGATATATTATCTTATACATCCAAGGCCAAAAGGATCGTTTCACAACTGAAAGAGATGTGCTCGGTTTTAGCAGGGCTTGTGGTTGCCTCCAATTTGAAAGTTGGTCAGCAGTTGATTCAAGACAAAGATTTTGAAGATAATGCCGAATGGTATCAAAAAATCTTTGAAATTGGTAGACGTTATAAAATTATGAACCCTGGAAAAATGAGAGGCTCGTTTGGGAAATTATGCTATATGGTTATGGATTCAAAATTACCAGAGATTGAAAGTCATATGGGTTTCAACCTTTATAAACCAATCAATACAGTTCATTCATTTTTATCATCAAAACCGGAAGACCAAGGTAAAACCTTGGGTTTGTTTGATGATGAACTCATTATTTATGCAACTGCTGAAATATCTCCGATTGGGAAATCTAGATTACAAGTAAGTAGAGAAATAAAGACTAAAGAAAGAGCTATTGAAACTTTATCGTCTAGATATTCGTCTGCAAGAGGATTCACAAAGGAAGATATTCGTCAAGTTCTGTACTCTGTGGGTGATTACAATGCTTATACACATACCAATAGAAAACCAATCATCAGATTTTTGGAAAGATTGGAAAGATTTCAAGAACCAGAGATCAAACAAAAATTCAGCATTGGTATTCAATATGGTAGATCCGGCTCCAGATTAACACATGACCATGATAGACAGTTCCAATATGTTCAACAATCATTGACATTGTGGTCTATTATTCAAAGAGAAATGATCCGTCTGTGGTCAATAGCTGATGATGATTTATTCAACGGGGTGCCGTATAAATTAACTTCAACTGGTCAAGGGTTAAACCGTGTCAAGTCGTGTCCTTCATTATATAAAGAGATGTATAAGATCATCTCAGAGTGCAAACAGAAATGTTCTTCTTGGATTGGGTCCAGTGTTGTCCATTTAGGTGATGATGCTGTGCCTAATGCTCTATTCTTCTTGGATAAGTATATTCAAGTTCCAAATATCCTGATCCCAATTGATCAGACCCTATTGAAGATTGACGAGCTCAATAAAGATCTTTTCATGAGGAAGTACATTGAAGACCAGTTCGGGGATGCTGATAAACTGAAATTAACTATCTTACAAGATGCATTTGCTCACATGTTCGATGGAAGTGGTGCTGACAACTTCTATATGAGTGGCTCCTGTATTGACGGAAGACTGACGAGTGCGTGGAATCATGCCAACCAGATCGCAAAGAAACCGTATTACAATGTGTTTCTACTGACTGGTTTCACCGGATTTAATGGTGAAGAAGGATTTTAGTATAATATGTGAACTTGTTAGATATAAAAAACCATTTAATCAAATTCGATGTTTTTTTCCAACCGCGAATAAAATCGAAAATGTACTTATTAACACCAAATATTTTATACGTAAACAAGAGCTTAGCAGTAACATTACTGGTCATGAATTTCCTTTCACAGACGCTCAGCAGTTTCACAGGAAACAGTATTCCTTACAATTTTGGAAAAGAACGTGAGCGTGAACTTTCAGAACCTCCCTCGATCTGGAGAATATACGAAGGAACCAAAAAAGTGAGTCGAAATTAATTCAATACAGATCAAACAGACTCCGATACTAACATATTCTCAAGGATGATGGATCTCCAGTGACAATCTTCCAATTTGATGACAGAGATGGAACTAAGTCAAAAGCTCTTGCGTTGAATGCTATTAGGAAAATTAGAAGTATCAGACTTCCAAACATTCTGAAGGTCATTGACACGTATGATGGTGATCAACAAACGCCATACCTTGTAACAGAAAGAGTCACCCCTCTAATCGATGTCATCAAAGAACAAGAAATATCAGTTGAATCTAAACTGGCAATTGTGTATTTCGTTGCTAAAGCTTTGAAATTTTTAAATGTGGAAGGCTCGTCCGTATTAGCTTATTTGTCATTAAGCTCAGTATACATAAATTCCAGTGGTGAAGTTAGGCTTGGTGGCTTTGAACTTTTACAATCTTTGAATGATCAGGATAATGGAATAACAAATTATAACGCTAGTGATCTAAGTGGCTTTAATGAAGCCATACCACCGGAATTTTCACAGAGAGGTTATGATTATATCAAGTCCAAAAGTGCTGATGTTATCAAAGTTGACTCATGGAGATTGGCATCGTTCATCTACCAACTATTCAACGACAAAGTGGGAACTTCAGAGCAGCTGGCAAAAGCAACAAATATCCCTAAAAAATTAGTGACTGGGTATAAAAATTTGATAAGAGCATCACCATCATTAAGAGCAAGTGTGGAATTATTCTTGAAGAATGGTGAGAGTTCCTTTTTCAATACAAAGTTAATAATATCTTATAAAGATCTGGAGGAGTTTCAATTCAAGACAGAAGAGGAGAAGCTACATTCTTTTGAACTTATAAACGATATAAAGAATGATGCTTTACCTGGATTCATGGAGAACAGGATTATTCCAGAGTTGACCAATTTCTTCACTCACTATCCATCACATGCATCAATAACATTAAATCTGGTTTTGTCATTATCAGAAAATCTACCCAAACAAGCTCACTCACAATTAATAAAACCAGTTATTATCAAAGGCTTCACGCTGCCTGATAGAGCTGTACGTATCATGCTTCTAAGCACTCTCTCAAGTTATATTGAGAAATTAGATAAATCTGATATCACAGATAAAATTTTCCCGAACTTTATCACAGGTTTTGCAGATTCAAATCCAGCAATTAGAGAAGAAACTATTAAAGCTTCTTTGTTCATTACTCCAAAATTAACAGACAGACAGTTGAACAATGACTTGCTGCGATTTTTAGCAAAAACTCAGACTGATGAAAAGCCTGAGATTAGAACCAACACAACAATATTGCTGGGCAAAATAGCAGAGTTTTTAAACAAAAGTTCTAGATCCTCAGTTTTAGCAACTGCATTCTCCAAAGCTTTGAAAGATCCGTTTATACATTCAAGGATAGCAGCAATCCTTGCTATTTCATCTTGTATTGAATATTTTACTCCAGAAATTATTTCAAATAAGATTTTAACAGTTATTGCTCCTTCATTATTGGACAAAAGCAGTAAAGTTAGAGAAGAAGCTCAAAAAGCTTTCGATCTCTTTTTTCAAAAGATCAAGCTGGAAGCTGCTAAATTACCAATCGATAAGGATGATGATAATGCCACTGTGCAAGAAGTGACTGAAAGTGTTCAAAATTTTGGATTGAATTTTTCAAATGCATTAGGTAAATTCACAGGAATCAGCAATTTATCTAATTCTGAATTAAACACCACTGTTCCTGATTTTAGCAGATCAGGTACCCCTGGTGTGATTGCTTCGTTTGAAACCAAATCAACATCATCTCAATCAGTACCACAGATTCAACCTAAAATCACAGAAAGTGTAAACTCCTGGGATGATGATATTGTTGATATTGATGAAAGCTGGGGAGCAGATGAGCCAATTGAACCTATTGCTCCTATCGCTAAACCTGTGTCTACCATGCGGCCAAAAGTTACAAGGTTAGCAACATCTGGAAGTTCTACAAGCAAAAAAGAACCGTTAAAGGCTAAGAAAACTTCTCTTCAGTTAAAACCAAAAAGTAAGTTAAAACTTCAGTTGGATGTTGATCCAAGTGATGGTTGGGGAGATTCTTGGTGAACCTGATGTCACGTCACATACGTTGATCAAATAAGGAATATAATAAAATAATAATATAAAAAAGTGTAAATTAACGAAAACAAGCTAACATTAGTAACTGCAAACTCCTGAATAGTCTATAATGTAATATGATTAGAAAAATGGAATGATTGGGGACGTACGTAAAGCGAAACCAAAGCTCTAACGATACAATCACTGTGTTTAGTATCTGTTACCACCATAACCACCACGACCACGGCCTCCACCGAAACCACCACGACCACGACCACGACCACGACCACCGAAGCCACCACGACCACCACCGTAACGTGGATGACCACCATAACCACTACTTCTATCGAATTGTAGTAAGGAATCTGGAATGGTTTGGTTGGCTTCTCTCAAGATTTTAACTAAAGCACCACCTAATTTGGAGTTACCTTCAGTGAAGAATGAGACGGAGTTACCTTTAGTACCAGCTCTACCAGTTCTACCAATACGATGCACATAATCCTCAATGTTACCTGGCATGTCGTAGTTGAAGACAAAATTGATACCTTTGACATCTTAAATTAGGAGTTAGTAATTGTTGGTTAAATAGAGTATAACGAAAGAAAATAACGGTTAAAAAAGATTTTTGATCTTAATTTGGGCAAGCATTATGCTGCACCTTGAATTGATTGTCCTACTTCCAACTTGAGGGTTTCACTTTGAAGCTTGAATGATGAACCATTTATTAAAACCCTATAGATGAAATAATAGAGAGCTAGATAATCATTATCAAATAAGATTATCAACAAATGAGTAAATGAGTCAATGAATTAATGAAATTATTCAACTCAATGAGTGAAACGTTGATCAACTATGGAGCAATGAGCATTATCGAACATAACCCTGAAAAATATATAATCTCAAGAACTGAGACGTATGTCTTCCGCTTTTTCTTATACTTTATGTTCTCAAAAAATGCAATTCTGTCCATAGTTTGACGTTATTATTGAACTTTAATAACTGATCAAAACTTCTCAATCTAAATCAAAATGTGCTCCCTGAATATTCTTCACCTAGTAGAAGTTTAATAGTCCATCCAATCTTTTACAAGAAAAAGAAAGGAGAATCAAAAACACAGCCTGAGGCTGTTAAAAAGTGTTTGAAGTAACGAATACTTCACTTTTTTTTCCATTCTCTTCAATCGTGCTTTCGAATTCTTCAAGTTTGAGAATTGTAGTTAGTTAGTAGAATCAATATAATCCGCTGATCAAAAACCTAAAAAATAACAGTTAATAGTTTCTTAGAAATAATATCTCAAGAATACATACCAATACCACGGGCAGCAACATCAGTGGCAACCATAATTGGTGATTTACCTTCTCTGAATTCGTTAAGAACCCAATCACGTTCTGCTTGTTGTTTGTCACCATGAATGGCAAGTGCTGGCCATCCATCACCTCTTAGATATTGAGTTAATTCATCACAAGTTCTTTTAGTTGAGGCAAAAATCAACACCTTAGAAGAAGCATCTGCCATAGCAGTTTCCAAATGTTTCAATAGACGATCCTTCTTTTCGAATTCACTCACAACTTCAACAGTTTGTGTAATGTTATGGGAAGCAGCAAGTTCTAAAGAACCAATGTTAACTTGAATGAAGTCTTTCAAGTAATCGTTAGCTAGAGCTTGAACTTCTTTTGGCCAAGTAGCAGACCACATAAGAGTTTGACGATCTGGTCTAATTTGGTCAATGATTTTACGAATTTGAGGTTCGAAACCCATATCCAACATTCTATCGGCTTCATCTAAAACCAAGTAAGTAACTCTTCTCAAGTTGGTTTTACCAGATTCTAACATATCGATCAATCTACCTGGAGTAGCGATACAGATTTCACTACCCCTGGCTAGATCTCTAATTTGCTGACCTCTTGGAACACCACCATAAACACAAGTATTTCTGATTCTTGAAGAGGCACCGAATTTGGAACATTCAACTTGGATTTGAACGGCTAATTCTCTGGTTGGGGCTAAGACCAAAACGATTGGACCATCACCACGAGATAATGGTGGTTGGGCATTGATATGAACAATACCTGGTAAACAATAGGACAAAGTTTTACCAGAACCAGTGGCTGCAATACCGATCATATCACGACCACTCAAAGCCATTGGCCAACCTTGACATTGAATAGCAGTTGGGGATGGGAAACCTTGAGCTTTGACCTCATTCAAAACGTATGGTGGGAAACCAGCCTCATCAAAAGTCTCAATTGGTTTTGGAATATCAGTACCATAAACCTTCATTTCATGTTTAGCTCTGAAAGCAAGAACGTCACTTTCTGAACGGAGTCTAACAGATTCATGCTCAACGTAAAAATTCTTTTCAAATTTTGGTAAAGTGCTCAAATCATAGTTTTGTTTATGCAAGTTTTCACCAAAGTTCCCGAATCTATCACCACCTTGAACACCGTAGGTGTCCTGGCCATGACCACCACGGCCACCGAAACTACCACCACCTCTTTGTTGGAAGCCGCCGTTATCTCTGTAACCAAAGTTTCTGTCAGAGTTTCTTTCACCTCTGAAGTCACCACCTCTGTGGTTATTTCCCGCGTTGTATCCGTTACCACGGTCGAACCCGCCTCTGTTGTTATCGTAAGCCATATTGTTTTATTTAATTGCTTGGGATTACCAAACTGTAAAGAAATATTTAGAGGAATTCTCTCCCTTTTAAAACATTCTGCTAAAGAAAATTTTTTTTTGAGATGAGGATTACCCGGTCTCTTAAATTTATTTCTTTTTGTACTATATCTACGGTGTGAAACTAGGGTAATACATAAGCACTTAGAATGCAAATCTGGATCTTTTTTATTATAATATACAGGTATATGGACAATTGTAACAATGTTATCATGGTTCTTCACGGGAGAAGTCATCAGCTTCGATTTTTTCACTGAATTTTTCTTCGATATGTGAACAAAGAGCTGATAGATCATCTAGACCTTTATGAAGGGCTTCTATAGCAGTAACATTACCGTATGTCTGAATACGTATGTTTAACTTGGCTTCGGATGGATGTGGAATAGAGTAACCGCAGAATTCAACCTCTGGACTGTTTTTCGTTGTTAGCTATATAGTTCATGGACATATTGATAGTTGAGTGGATACTTACTTTTTCATTATTATGTATCTGAGAGCGTTACCTAAAGTATGATCCTCTTCAGTTATTTGGAAAGAGGCAGCGGTACCGTCCTCTGTAGCACCAGGAAGCTATTTTGGAAGTTAGTTTATGATCTAAAATATTAAAAAAACAGACCGTTGGAACATACAACTTTAATTTTGTTTACATCAACGGCATCTTGCTCTTCATCATCATCCATAACAATATCAACATCTTTGACTGGCTCTTCATCAGCAGACATTTTCGTACCACAAACTGTTCAAATAAGACCAATTCATAGCTCATCATCTTGTTCCTTGGGCCTTTAATTTTTTTTTCCTGCCAGGATTACATAATATGTAATTACCCGCCTAAAATCACGTGCAACATCACATGACATATTTGATCTGTCATTTGAGTCGGGCACAGCAAATGTTGTCAGAAATCCCAAAATTCCATAGGTGAATTTAGTTTATGTGGTTAAATTTATAGTAAACGAGTGTTATAATTTGTGGATTTCAATCATCAAGACTGTGTTTAAAACCAATTTAGCTCTTATTTTTTAAGCCTGTTCTCTTTTCCACATCTTTTTTAAGCTGTTATCTTTTGCTTAGAAGTTGCTATAGCAATACTTAATCAAGTCTACACTACTGCAGTTGTCTTTTAAACAGCCAACACTTTCACAGTGTCTCGGAATAGCCTACTAGAAAGTCTCATATCTGCTGTGTCCATATCTAGCTATTATTGTATTGCTAGTGGTGCTATTTTGCTCAAACTATCTAAAGGGTTTGATTAAGAGGAGTGTGTGTGCCAGCAAGCTTAACTATTGAAGATAGAGTCGAACTACCTCTACGAGCATGGATACGTTGACGTTTAACGGAAACACAAACAAGAATAATTCGAAAGGGGCAGATAACAAGAATAATTCCAACCTGAACTTAGGAGACGGTCTAAGAAATTACGATTCATCGGGGTTGTACAGCCAAAATTATGATCAGTTGCCACAACAAACGATGAACAATAACCAACCTACTGCAAATAATAATCACAGATCATCATCAAAAGATGAGAAACCTAGACAAGATTCTATTTCTTTCTACACAAACTTTGGAAATCAAGGTCCTAGATTTTCCACTGATTCAAATTCTAGCATATCAAACTTTTTAAACTTGGCTAGTACGAATGATCAACTTTATGATTCTAGTGGACGAGGTTACTCTATTGTCAACAATCTTTTTTTGCCTAATGGCCAGCAGCAATCTGTTTCAGGAGCACCTCAACAACAGAACTCACAGAACTATCTACCATCATCAAATGACTATAGTTCTTACCAAGCCAGGAGACCCTCTGAACAGTTGGAACCTTTCAACCCTTCTGTGAAGCTGAAAACTCCAAACTTCGCTAAGAAATCTTCTGGATCACTGGTTGGTGGTACTTCTTTCTCTGATACAACAGGATCAGATTTTGACTTCTTCAGCAAAAGAGATAGCGTCAGACATGGAAGACAACCCAGCTTTCTAAACTCGAGCTCTATCGGTGACACTAGTGACTTTGATTTTTTTGCAAAGAGGGATTCTATAAAAAATGCCCATGATGTGGAGTTGGACTTCAAGGATCCTAACTTTATTAACAACATGCGAAGAGAGACGAAATCTGAACCTGACACGCCTATAAAAGATGACGATAGTGTCCCTAATCGTCCGCAGACTGCTATGGATAATCGTGATTCATTCAATTTGCAAGACCAGTTTAGACAGCCTCCTTTGCGAAACATCATGGAGTTTGATCAGTATCCGAAACAATATCAACGACAACCACATTTACAGCCATTACAACCAGTTTTAAGTCAGCAAAAACCACACCAGCAGCACCCTCTCCCAACACAGCAATACCAATTCTCTTCAAACATTCCTCAGCAACCTCATGCTCAACAAGCACAACATCCTCATCGATCTGCGCATTTACAACAACAACAACAACAGCAACAACAACAATCACAACAACAACAACAACAACGACCATTACATGCATTACCAACTCAATCGGTTCATCAAATTCCCGGTGTACACTACCAGCTTGTATTGCAAGATCCTGAAAACAAATCTCCTTCCCCAACAGCTTCTGAGGTTACCAAAAGAACCAGACAAAATGCCATTCAGCCCAAAGCTCCACAGACAAAGAAGGCTCGTAAGAATCTACAAGCCAATTCTGAGCTTCCAGCTGAGCCTATAAGAGGCTATGTGCCACCACCTGAAGGTGATGTCGCTATTACAGGGAGTATGGACGCTGTTAAGAAACAAGAGGGTCGTCCGCTATTGGGTGCAACCAAAGTCGATCAGTTAATGCTCGTAATCCAGGCTCGTAAGAAGGGTGTTCACCAGCAGATTAAAAGAGCTGATGATGGAACAATTCTAGATGATGGTAAAGGCATTTTACCACAAGAAGCTGAACTTGTTGGTGGTATTGATAAACCTAGATCTAAGAACGATAAAAGCCACGAATGTCAATATTGTCATAAATCGTTCACACAGTCAACACATTTGGAGGTTCATGTTAGATCTCATATTGGGTATAAACCCTTTGAGTGTACATATTGCGGTAAAAGGTTCACTCAAGGTGGCAACTTAAGAACCCATCTGAGACTACATACTGGTGAAAAACCATATATATGTAAAACATGTGGCCGGAAATTCTCCAGAAAAGGAAATCTAGCAGCTCATGAATTAACTCATTCCAATTTCAAGCCCTTTGAATGCAAACTTGACAATTGCAATAAGGCATTCACACAGTTAGGAAATTTGAAAGCCCACCAGAACAGATTTCATCTAAACACATTGAATCAGCTAACCAAAACTTTAGCTGAGCTTGATCCTGATGATCCTTCTGTTGGACCAGAACAACGTGAACTGTTAAACTATTTTGCTGATCTCTATAAGAATTCAAATAGAGGTATTAAAGGCCGTGGTAAAGGCGTACCTGGTGCTAACTCAAGTGAAAAGGGCTTTGGGCAATCGCCAGATTCAACAGGTGGTACATCCTCTGGTTCTCCTAGTACAAATCCTGCTGGGTATTCCTTTGATAATTCGGTTGAATTTGGTAACCAACTTGACAGTGATGGAAGTAGAATTTCCTTCAAAGATATCAACTATCAAAGTTGAGTCGAGTTGGGTTGTTGATGCTGTTTCACCCATAGTGCAAAAAAACAAATTGTTATGAGTTATGATGTTCTATTCTTATTGTTTTTGATCTTAATAATGATTTCTTCAAATAATCTTTTATTTCTAATTGACCCTTTGTTATCCACATGCATATTGGTGTCATGTTTTCTTAGTTTAATGTCATTATTTTTATTATTATTATGTTCATTTGGCATTGATATTTACTTAAAACTTTTGTAGCTTTTACAACCTTTCCACCTAAAAAAACGCAATATATTATGTTATCATTAATCAAAACCAATATCAATATTAAATCAAATAACTAAACTATTAAATAAGGATCATCAAATGGCATTATCGTTGCTGGTAAGTTTCGCCTGGTCTTTGCAAGTTTTGAGCATAAGCATCGTTCGTTCCTGCAACATCAACAGTACCAGTAGTATTGATGGCACCAGTAGTGGCATAAGCGTCCGTTCGAGCAACTGGATCGCCTGTTGTGTAGGTTGTAGGTTGAATATCGCTATTATTTGAGGCATTGTAACCAGTGTCAGCTCGGTGTTCAGCAATATAAGCAGGGTTGCTAGTTGCATTGTGATTAGTTGTTGGATCAACATACGTTGAGTTATCAACGTTATCATTATGGACACCTGTAGCATCATATGTATTGGTTCCGACTCTAGCTTCTTCATCAGGAATATAACCTTGTTGGAATGCTAAACCTTCTCTACTCATTTTAACCCCAGATTTGGTACCAGGCTGGAACAAGTAAGCTGGATTTGCATTTCTAGTTCTTAACCTTCTAACAACATTAAAAAACAACAACAGTGATGAAAAGAGGAAAAATAGGAACAACATGGCAGCAAAAGCAGCTGCAGCCTTGCCTGACTTGCAACCACTGACACTGGTAGATGAGCCGTAATAGTAATAACTAGTGCCATAGAAATCATCATCATAATATGACGTTCTCGAACAGCTGAATCCACTATAACGAGAAGCAACTGCGATAAAGGAAGCTAACCAGAAGATACAAAGTATAACTTCCATGATCAATAGTGCACCAGATATCAAAAAAGTCGGAACCAAGAAGCCCAAAGCAAGGACGATGATCAGATATAACAAAGTGATTGCACCACAAAACACAGTGTATCTCATTCTATGCTCACCAGAAAGAAACTTGTTCAATGAACGACCAGCCAATGCCAGAGTGATAATTGTAAAGACGAATTGGAGAGCTCTTAAACCATAACGAACGAACGGGTTAGCACCAATTCTATCTAGAATACCAACAAATCCACCGGATTTGTTGGTAGTTTGAGTATTTGAACCGTATCCTGATTGTTGCTGGTGAGTATGCTTCTCATGGAAGTGTTCCTGAGTAGGACTGTTGACAGTTGAGTTGTCGTGGTCGTAATTAGTCGCTGACATTGTTTAGTGAGCATACATAACAACTGCAATACAAAACGGAGACTGACTCATCTTTTTATACAATTTGATGTAGCTTTGGCACTCTGTACAAATCAGCGTATCAATTTCAAACCAAGACCATAATTTATTCTCACTCTCGTTTTATGGCATTGAGGGATTTGTTATTGAATTGCTAATTTTTTTCTTTTTCTACATTTTGTCACAAAAATCTAATAAATTACTTATTAAAAACTCGAAGACGGAGAAAATTGGAAAGGTTAAGTGACTAGTAAAGTATGTATCAGTGGAAAGGAGAAAAGGATGTATAGAATTGTGCCATTCAGAGCAATAGTAATTTATGGTTTTTTGCTGATATAGTAGATCATCTAGTCACAATTCACTGGTCATTATTAATAAACTTGCTAAAATCATTTTGGTCCAGTTCTGGCCAAATGTCCAAATTCGTAAATGCATTATTGCCATTATCACCTACATCTCCATTAAGGTTTGAGTCAGTCTTATCATATGGACCATTCTTCGTTACGGTGCTTCTACCCGATGCTCCCCCAGAATTATTTGGTGATGTGCCATCTATAAATGCATCAAAATCACCGTTCAAAGCAGGTAAATCTGCAAGACTTGTGGGATCATTGGTTGTGTTTAGGCCTGAAGGTAAATCACCACCGTTTGCTCCAGGACCTGTCGTACCGTTTGGTCTCTTCAGCATGTATGGAGGTAAGAATCTCCCAAATATTTGCATATCTAATTGGTCAATGATACCAGGCATATAATCCTCATTCTTAGGGGTGGTAGTAGCAGGTGTATTAGTTGAATCAGTTGTAGTTGAAGGTCTTATGTTGTTTGCATTGTTCAGATTGCTGTAGTTGATTCCGAATGAGTTGTTACTATCTCTTAAAGTATGATCTTTAGCTGAAAGCTGAGGTTGATTGATAAAGTTATCAAAATTAGCTAGATGATCAAAATCATTGAAACTTTCTTCCAACTTGATGTTTGGGTAAGGTGACGTGGTATTAGCATAATTCGAATCAAGATGCTCTTGTGGCTTGGTAGTGTTATTCTTGGAGCGAGATGCTAACCCTGTTGGAGGTGGGTTTGAAGTGTGTGCAGTTAAATTCTGAGGAATTGGGACAGCTTCAGTATTCTGCTGTTGAGAATTATATGGCACAGCAGCCTGTTGAATCTTTTGCTCCCTCATTCTTGATTCTTGATCTGCATTATACGGTTGGTTCTTGTTAAGTTCTTCCACCATTTGACGATGTCTTTTCTCATGCAATGAAACGGTTCTTCTATTCAGCTGCTCAAACAGAGAATTCAAGATCGTATATATTCTAGAAGAAGAGCTTGAACTATCTTTCAAAAAGGTTAATATCTCTTTACCGGTTTCAGCATCATGTCTGATTCCGATATAATCTGGGTGAAATTCGTCAAATGGTACTTCATGAACATAATAAACCAAACATGCGACTGAGAAGAAAATAGTATAGACAGAAAACCAGTATGAACCACTCAACATATTTCGCTTTATCATATCCTGAGCCAAGTTCACAACGGTCCTTGCCACACTTATACAGTTCTTAGCTCTCTGGATGGATAACGTATCAACATGTGGCTGTGAAGTGTACTTTGGTGAAAGGTAATGAATGAAAGGACGATAAAGAACGATTTGAACGTGTAGGAAAGCCAAATGCAACAACCTATTGGCCTTGTAATATTGATAAGGAGGGTCAAAACCTGGGATCATTTCTCTTGGTAAACTAGACAGCCACCCTCTGAGTTGTAACTCCATTTCTGATACCTTGTCATGTGAAATGATACGTAGATCACTATTGATTGGGTAAAGGTTTTTAACAATGTTATTCAATACCATAATCAAATTGGTATGATTGTTAGCGATAGCAGCTGAACTTAACTTACCAGGTAACTGCTCCAGATAGCCATCTTCCGTGATATTCTCATCATCCAATGGAAGTGGCAAGTCTTGATCTATATCTTCAGGAGAAATTGAGCGCGGAAGACCCAACATGGTATTCACATAGATATCCATCTTGTAGATTGTCCAAAATAATCTTTTTCTTGTTTCTATTTCGATCGGGTTGAATGTGTGTTCTGCCTTTCTATGTAGACCTTCTCTCAAAGCAGATCTTAAAGCAACACCAATATAAGAGTAACATGTAGATAGTCTTGCAGAGCACTGTAAGAATAATATCAACATCACAATAGTTTGGATTGCATACAAATCACGAGCGTCAGTGATATCAATTAGTTTCCTGGCAGCAACAAAATATCGATAACCTTCATCATCTAAGAATTTATCATCAACTCCATTCTTTTTACTAAATAGAGCACCAACAGCCATCACAGAATATGCCAGTGGCAGAAATTTGTTTTGCTTATTTGTGTAATTTTCCGGGTCAGTTTCATAAAGTTCATCAAGATCTTTGATAAAGGATGGTCTATGGTAAAACCTGAACAGCACACAAGGAGAAGCCCAAGTTTTCGTAACAAGTTCCAAAGCCACATTCTTTGGGGGAAGCATTATCTTGATCTCACGACCTTCTTTAGATTCAATTGACCCATCAATGTTAGCATGTGGGAAGTCCAATTTTCTCTTTTTCGAATTGAGATCTGATGATGATGATGTGCCTTCTTGAACATTTGGTCTAAAAGTTGAAGAAGTTGGTGTACTAGCAGAAGAATCTGGAGAAATTATTTGATTTTTCAGCTTTGAAGAGTCGGAAGCATTTGATTTATACTCCTTGATAAGCTCTCCGAGAGGCCCGTATTGATCAATTTGATGTTTATAAGATGCGTTAAAAATTGACTCAAATAATTCAGGATTGAAGTTCAAGCTCAAAACATCGAGATTGGGGAGTATCAAGTTCAATACTTGCTCTGCATTCTTAAGCTTCTGTTCAATAAGATGAACATCAGCAGTTGTTTTCTTTCTATTTGAGGGTTGATCATAAGTGCAGTCATATGAGTACACTGTACAGTGAATACAAGGCTGTTGACCATCACATTTGACTTTCTTTTTGCGACATTCATCACAAGCCCTGGTGACTCTTTTCCTCTTTTGCAATGTTTGCTGTTGTTGAGACTGCTGATACTGATCATAGCTGGAGTATGGTTGTTGTTGTTGGTTCTGTTGAGAATCCTTCTGTAGTTGGTTCTGCTGGCTCTGTTTTATCGCACTAGGCGAATTAGCAGAAGAGTTTGTTGAACCTGTACCCATTCTATTATATATTGATATTAAGTATGCGATGTGGAATATTGATCCTTCTGTTCAGAAGAAGAGGGTCTCAAAACTCAATAATCTGAACGATATCTTTCCTATTTCCTGGGATGGCGAATAATGAATGCTAACCAGGTATTTTTTTCAATCAGAAACTGAGAGAAGCTCCAGTTTCAGTTAAGAAGCTAGCTTTTGCTATTATATTTGCGGTGTCACACAGAAAGTTGATGCTTGTTCTAACAGATTGTTTTTAATTTTTTATGGAAGACTTCTTCCCAATTATCATTGGGATTTTGGGACTTTGATATTTTATATCAAATGCAGCATTTTACGCTAAAAGGACTACGTTTGGCGAAAAAGGATCATTCCGCGATCGGATATTTTCCTAATTAAGAGAAAATTGTCACAAATATGCGACAAAAGAGGGCATAATGCGCAAAAAAATTCCCAATGTTTTTGAGTCTATTTTGCTTGTGAGTCTCTAATTTTGATAATAAGACTCATGATCTTTTTGTTGACAGCTGAATAGAACAATGGATAAGAATTAATGTATTAATGAAGATTCATTTTATTGAGCTTGAATGACACTTAAGCCACTCAAGCCTTTAAAAGTTCGGTGAGATTGATTAACTGTTTGAAGGTTCAAAAGGGATTCCAGTTAACTAACTCAAGAGCGAATCATGACTCAGAAAGTGCTACAGCCTCACTATCATTTAGTAAAGAATATTAAATATTAAAATTTTTATGCTCTGAAATTATAGTGAAGACGTCACCAAATCTCACATTACATTTTTTCGATTCGTACAGCAAATATTATGAGTATAGCTATGATCACCATATCAATATTGTCACTAGCTGATTATAGTATACAGGGAATTTTTTACACTACAGAGTACAGACAGATATCTTCAACAGGAATATTATCAGGTGAAATAGCGATCAACTGATATCAATGTGATTATATATATACATCATGAATATTATTAATTCACGTGACCTACATGTGATTCTTTCTAATTTACCCAAAAGGGAAAACTGCCTGATACGTACTTTTTCGTTGTCGACCAATCTTTTGTTTACATTTTGCGTGGAAAGCAAAACAAAGCAAAAAGTAACAAAAGTTCTATTGAGTTTATTTCAGCCTTTATTTCCTGTAATCGTCAGAATTTCGTTAAAATACCGACAACAGAGGAAATATCAAGCAAACATCCAAAGACATAAACCAATAATCCACTTCCTTTGCCCTCCGGTTTCGATTGTTGCATTGTCTTTTATTTTATTTTTGTTTTTCCTGTTTTTTGAACAGAAAAAATTTCAAACAAAAACAAACAAATTAGAAAACAACAACAAACAGTAACAACATCAGACACTAGCAAAAAGCAGCTGTTGGAGCTTCTCAACGTCATCTCAACTGGCATCACTGTAACGTCATCTCAGCAAATATCCGTTACCCGAGCTTCTTTTTCTCATCAATTAACTTCAGCCTCTTGTTCTAGACGCAATTCAATTCCCTCCAGATACTCCATATTAAAGCGCTTCGCACCTACTCAACTAAAACATCCTTAAATTTTGCAAACAGAAATGTCAAAGAGATCCTTTGATGAAGTGGACAACGTATGTATTGCCTTTCTTTGTGATGATTGGTCTCAGCAAGCCATCCTAATTGTCTTCTCCAGGTTTAACACCTGTGAATTTTGTTTAAAAAGGTCAACAAGGAGTTTGCCGTCCATAACATCAGCATCAGAATAATCCTAATCCAACGGACTACTAACAGAAACATAGACACATCTATACGAAGATCAGAATGATCTGGTGAATGCAGTGATATCTGCCCTGGCTATTCCTGAATCTAAGACGGTCGTTGCAGAAACTTTTGCAAACGACAAAAACCAAGCCACTGAAATCCAAGCATATGCCAAAATAGCAGGCAACAACTGGACGTTCTATGTGAAGACATTAAGCATTTCTATTGGTAGAAATACTGATAATCAAACTTCCAAAGAAGCCGAAAGTGTTGTTGATATCGATTTGGGTCCAGCCAAAGTTGTTAGCCGTCAACATGCTACTATAAATTATAACCTTAATTCCAGATTTTGGGAACTTTTAGTATCTGGTAGAAACGGTGCGAAGGTGGATGGGAGCAAGGTATCTTGTGGTCCAAATGCGACACCCACTCCGTTGTATTCTGGGGCAGTTATTGACATTGGAGGAACTCAAATGATGTTCATTTTGCCCGATAAAAGACCAAAGATATCACCAACTGTTCTGAATATCCTTGGTCCTAAACTACCAAAACCTAAACAAAAGAGAAATCAAGCATATCCATCAAGTTCAAACCCAAGTAATGGCTACTTTTGGAATGAATCAAAAGATGTGCCACCTTCTTCAATCAATCATAATTTGAAAGCATTTCAATTGTTCAATACTGATGATGCTAATCATTCTCATAATGTGTCACAAAATGGGGCCCTTGCTGAATTAGCAAATAGCATCAACAATCCATCGGGAGCCCCAAAATCTCAGTTGGATAGTGATTTATCGAAAGATGAGGCTCGTGACATCAAACCTCCATACTCTTATGCAACTATGATAACTCAAGCAATTCTATCGAATACCGAAGGTGTTCTTTCTTTGTCTGAAATCTATGAATGGATTTCCAAACGTTATGCATTTTACAGATTCTCGAAGAGCGGATGGCAGAATTCAATTAGACATAACTTGTCATTGAACAAAGCATTCGAGAAAGTCCCAAGAAGAGCTAGTGAACCCGGTAAAGGTATGAAATGGCAAATTAGTAGCAGCTATAAAGATGAGTTTTTAAAAAAATTCCAAAGTGGTTCATTATCAAAGGTAAGAAGAGGCTCATCTGTTTCAAGACAGCTGCAATTGCATCTTGCTATTCACAGTGATTTACCATCTCAATCTCCAAAACCTAGCAATCTTCCAAGCCCACTGACTTATCAACCACCTCCAACTCAGCCACTAAGAGCTACTGGCCTTCCCTTACATCAACAGCAATCTCATAATGGCCAAAACTCCCATGAAGCGTTGCAGTTTGTGCAATCAAATTCTTCTGGAAATTATGCCCATTATCCTCCTCCACATACGTATGGTCCAAACACTTATGCTCCTACTCAACTTCCCCCATTACAGCAACCTGGCCAACCTAATCAACAACAGTTACCTTTACCACAACCAGCACCTACACAACCATACCAGCATAGCAGGGTTTCATCAAACGGTTCAAACTCCTCATTCCCAACTGCAACTTTCCCAACTCAGCCTCACTTTGGAGGACATATTCAACCTTTACAATATCCACCTGCACCACAACCTCAAAAGTTACCTCAACCTTCTTTAACTACAAACCAACCGCAGACAGATCATGGCTCCAACCGTGGTGTTCATGACATACGACCAACTACCCAAAGCTCTGAAATATCCACTGATAGAACTGAAGCTAAAGCTTCATCGTCAGCAGGTCAAGCTGCTACGGATACTAACACTAAATTATCATCGCCTATCAAAACAGAGAAATCAGTAACAACTCCTCAAAAACAATATCAACAACTATATTATGAAAATAGCAATAACGTCACTTACAACAATTCCAAAGATCACTCTAATGACACCAGTGAGACGAAGAATGATACCAATAACTCTAATCTAGAGTTTGGAACATTAACCTCTCCTACGAAATCATTCTCCATCAGTGCTGTTGAAGCTTATACACCTGACAGAGGATCTCGTAAGAAATCTCAGGATGACAGCGCTGACTCTAATAACCAAAACGCTGATAGCAATGGAAATTCTAACAATGCTGGTCAACAGAATAACAACTTACAAAGCTCTCCAGCGTTATGGAATTTTGTTCAATTCAGTACCCCTTTACAACCTGGTCAAAATATGAGGGAAATAGCTCAAAGTCAAGATAAACAAGGACAATCTACACCAACCAAAGGTGGATTTTTACCAGATAGTCCATTGAATTTGAAAATCAAAGAGAAAGATTTGGGTGATTTGAGAAATGTTGACTTAGCTAAGGGGTTTAAAAGATAAGTGTTCTGCTAATGCAATTTATTCCCCTACAATCAACCCTAGTTGTTATGCGCTATAAAACTTGTTAAGTTGATGTGATGACAACATTTCGGAACCTCTCTGTTCAGGTACTATACAATGACTGATGCTCTTTCATATGCAGCTCGCCTCAACTACATAGTTATACGGAAGCAAAACCAGAAGGAATAAAGTTGATTTATCATCGCATATATTCGAATAATATGAGTGAAGACAAATTCCATTTGTTGTAGTTATTCATTCTTACAATGTAATGTGTGAAAAACCATTATTCATTAAAGTACTCACTGTAGTAGATCTGAGTTTAATTGTCTGTGATGAGATAGAACAAAACTATCAATACCTATCATTTAATGATTTCATTATCATACAATGATACATGCAGAGGGATCCCTGTTATCAGTTTAAGAGAGATCGATTCAACAAATGACACAACATCCTGGTGATTTGTCTTGATTTTTTTGAGTTTTGCTCTTCAGACTCACAGAATCTAAAGGCCTGACTGCCACATGTATTGTATCACTTATATCCAACTTCAAATCACTTATCTGTAGATCTTTATCATTTAATTGACGTCCCAAATGTATCAACCTTAGCTGATCAGGAGATACAGGTTTCTCCAGCCCAATAACAGATTCATCCCAGGATTTAAGTATCAGAGTAAGAAGGTTGTCTATAGTTGCATCTTGAATAGACTTTATCTCATGGCTCACATTATTCCTGAAGAAATCAGTCAACTGAACAGTCTGCTTGTATGAATTTTGATAAAGAAGAATCAGATGTGGTTCTGGATAGACTATTGACTGATCTTCGGATATTGAGCCCATCTTGTCAATGGATTTCGTGAATTTCGTGAATATTTGGTGTTTAATGAGAGGTATCTGCGTGTGACAATTAAATTGAAATAGAGCTTGCTGTAATGAAAACGTGTGACTTTTTGGCTGTTTTTTGTGGTTTCTGGAATTAATCTATATATAACAAAAAAATAATAATAAATCTCTTGGATTAGACGAAATATGCCTTTCTGATTCTGACGTAATCAAATCACACGGGACCATTCAAAAGTAATAAAAAAAAGCAGATTAAACCTCGGTTCGGTGTAGTTTCTATTTTGAGAATTTCTAATTATTTGTTGACACATTTTGATTGATTGATGTTATTTATTTATTCATTTATTTATTTATTCATTTATTTATTTTAGTGATTATTTAATTGATGGTTGATTATGACGGAACTGAAGATTGATGGATTGACTTCAATTGTAGCTGAGAAGACGATTAATACAGGAATAGAGGTATGGCATAAAAAGTGTGAACATTATTGTCTTTTCTAACAATTAGTGCTTTAGTTTCTGTTCGATGAGGTAATCGCAACCATAACGGATCCAAAGAAACAGCAGAACCAGGTAATATGGATTGATCATACTGGTAATACACCTTTTGAAGTATTACAAAGGAAGCTTTCAATTATGCTCAGTGAACAGGAGACCGATGGAAATACTAACGTGTTTAATGTTCTTGAACGCGTGAAGTATTCCCAGTGTTTCGACTTGGAAGGCGTTTTACAGGCTCTAAATGCAGAAAATTACACTTTTGATGATATAAAGCTAATAGTCATTGTTGATACTTATTATTTGTTTGAACAAATGAAGTTGCATGATCGAGCAAACGCCTTGTCACTATTGAACAGTATTATGATGCAGTTGAGAAAGATAGTGGCGAAGATCCCTGATGTTGACATCTGTTTGTTTGACGTGAGAAGCAAATTCACTGACAACGATACGCTGATGCTTGACTACTATGTGCCTACAAGATATAGAATATCTGATAATATGATATTTCTTGTGTAACAGTCTGTTTGTTGTAGAACCCTAGCTTATATAATCACGTGACATATAGTAGGGCACCATTTTATGATGTCCAGGTGTTAACGCTGCAGTTTATGTGTGTCCCAAACCAGGTAGTTTCTAGTGAAGCGGCTTTAAAAAAAACACATAAATTTTTTGAGTGGGAAAATTTTCCAGTGCGAAAACTCGCGAAAAAATAAGAGTTGTTGCGCTTACCGAATTATTTCGAGACAACGCAAAAATTAACAAAACACTTTTCAGAAGCTCTTTTGACTAACAACAGTTTCAGTAATCCAACCCCAAAACAAGAATGAGCACTTTCGAACCAGTTATTGTCATTGATGGTATGTTTCAGTGCAAAATCACAGGATTTGATATGGAATGGAGATATAATGTAATATGGAAACTTGTGTCTTGTTGTGACTATGGGAAAAATTCAAGTTATATTTGATGTGACTTGAAGTCTTTGATGAACCCGTTTTTGATTAAACTATTAGAGAAGATATGAGATCAGTATTCAAATAAACGCACAAATCTACGGTTCAAGGCTTATCCAATCATAACAGTATCAATCTATACTATGAAATCATTAATATTACAGTTAATAATCTCCATGAAGTTTAAAAACTCTGATGAGTTCATGTCTACAAAAAAACTTGAATACTAACAATAATTTATTATAGGTAAAGGTCACCTTTTAGGTCGTCTTGCTTCAACCGTTGCCAAACAATTATTAAGCGGTCAAAAAATCGTTATTGTTAGAACTGAAGCTTTAAACGTTTCTGGTGAATTATTCAGAACCAAATTAAAATACCATGATTACTTGAGAAAAGGTACCAGATTCAACAAAACCAGAGGTCCATTCCATTTCAGAGCCCCATCCAGAATCTTCTACAAAGCTATCCGTGGTATGATTTCCCACAAAACTGCTCGTGGTAAAGCCGCTTTAGAAAGATTAAAAGTCTTTGAAGGTGTCCCACCTCCATATGACAAAAAGAAGAGAGTTGTCGTTCCACAAGCTTTGAGAGTCTTAAGATTGAAACCAGGTAGAAAATACACCACCTTAGGTGACTTATCTAAATCTGTCGGTTGGAAATACAGTGATGTTGTTTCTAAATTAGAAGAGAAACGTAACGTTAAAGCTGCTGAATACTACGCTAAGAAGAAAGCTTTAACCAAAAAAATTGAAGCTGCTAAAGCTTCCCAAGATGGATCTGAAGCTTCTAAACAATTAGCTGCTTTAGGTTACTAAATCTGCTTCCCTTTTGTGTATGTTATAGTTCGATAAAAGGTTTTTATGTAATTACAAGTGGTATCAAGTTCCAACGTAAGATGTTGAAATGCTATATTTGTATGTTTCTTTCTTTTCTCATGTCAGTCTTTTCATCTGTTCGTAAACACTAAAAGTGATGCAAGTTGCTGGTAGGACTCTTATGGCGTTTGGGAAAACACCTTTATAGAATCCATTTAGACCTTCTTTGAAGTATATACTTTGGATGACAGACTTCATGCTTTTTGGTTGGTTGATAGTGGAGTAGTCTTGTAATCTTGATTTGAGCACTTGACATGGGTAAACCATCACTAAAGATATGATTTTGGAAGTGCAACTCATTACGATGTATTCATACATTCTTAAACTTCCATGTGAATCGTCACCGCGATATTGATACTTTAAGGTATCGTATATTGTGAATTGTAGTGCTCCTTGAGCGATTCCGAAAAGACTGGGAACAAGACCCTTCCAGAAGCCCTGGATACCTTCTTCTTTGAAAATACGTTGAACTCCATCAACAACTCCACT
The DNA here is from genome assembly GCA_030571115.1 of Wickerhamomyces sp. yHMH617. Classification (NCBI taxonomy): domain Eukaryota; kingdom Fungi; phylum Ascomycota; class Saccharomycetes; order Phaffomycetales; family Wickerhamomycetaceae; genus Wickerhamomyces; species Wickerhamomyces sp. yHMH617. Next base: position 201,070 of record JAJLXD010000024.1, on the reverse strand, counting down.
ATAAGCACCGGGTATTTCTCTATTTGTGCTTAAGATTCTCGTCTTCAGGACCCAGAAGGGATTGGTGAGAACAGCAGTGACAACACCTGCACCAAATGCACTTCCCATATAATGCCATGATTGCAAATTTGCATCTCTTAATGAATCTTTACTATTAATCAAATGATGTGAGAGGTCTTTGAAATGTCTATATGAGGCAAAATATATAGCCCATGCGGTGGATGACCCGATGAGGTTCGGGAGAATTCCTCTGTAAGTGTTTTGTAAAGTTGATGCCAGGGATTTTGATTTTAGTGAATGCACTATATTCATGAATGACTGTCTGTGTGAGATCACCGACTGGTCTAGCTGCAGTCGGATCTTAAGAAGGTCGAGTGGGTGTGTCACCGTTGTGGTGATGAAACCAGCTGTGATGCCGGAGACCACTTCTCGCTGCGTCGGTGTAAGCTTCTTGAGCTTCGTGAGGTTCTCTTGAGCCATTTCGTTTCACCAAAAACAGTAAATATATAATTAAACTCATTAATTCACTCTTTTATTTAAGAAAGTCGGTTTGGTAGTCATTTGAAATAGTGAGCGATGACTAAGCCATTAATAGATATGAATTATATTATTATGTGTATGGATTACATAATCAACCTGGGTTTTTTATGCCAAATTTTCTTTTTTTTAGTGGGAAAAATTTCTTTAAAAATTAATTTATCCATTATAAACAAGTATAATTGATTTTTGAGAATTGGATAAAAAAATAGAAACAATGGTGACGTCTTCAGCGACTTCTGGTACTCCTGAAAGTCCTGCACTCACTGCGTCACACTCGAGAGGCTCTGCCATTTCAACGGGCCCGTCTTCTGCATCTTCGTCACGACCAAAAGTATACTCATGCGACTACGAAGGGTGTGATAAGATATACTCACGACCAAGTTTGCTTACACAACATCAGAGATCTCACACAGATGTTCGGCCATATGTATGTGAAATCTGTGACAATGCATTCTTTAGACCTGACCACTTGAAAAGACACATGCTGAAGCACACTACTGATAAACCATTTAAATGCAGTGTTTGTGGGAAAGGGGTTAATACTAGACAACATTTGAAACGTCACGAAGTGACACATACCAAATCTTTCAAGTGTGAATATGAAGGCTGTGATGAAGCTTTTTATAAGCATCAATCACTAAGGCATCATATCCAGTCTGTTCATCTGAAAACATTAACATGTAATGAATGTGGTAAAACATTCCCAAGGCCATTCAGATTGGCTAATCATCAGGAGAGACACCATGGAGCAAGTCCTGCATATCAGTGCGATTTTTCAGGATGTCTTCTTAGCTTTAAAACCTGGTCATCGTTGCAACTGCACAGAAAGACAGATCACCCAAAATTGAACTGCTCAGTATGTGGAAAACCATGTGTCAGTCAGGATGGACTTAGGATGCATATGTTTGTTCATGATGAAGAGAAAGCCGTGAGACTATGGAAATGTACCGAGTGTCCCAAAGATTTTGCGAAGAAGGATGAGTTAATGAACCACTGTTATGATGAGCATGCATTTATACCCAGTGGATTACTACATTTATTCAACAATAATACCAAGCTTAAATCACAGACAAATGCTGAACAAAAAGTATTAAGTTCCGAGAAGGTGGAGGCACTTTTGGAAAGAGAAGGATCTGCTTTTGAACTTCTCTTCAACACAGTGGCAGCACCAGAGCAGCTGATACCGTGTACTTTCAAGAACTGTGCAAGAACGTTTAGAAAGGAATATGATCTTAAAAGACACCAGACGTGGCACGAGAAGAAAATCGAGCTGCTAAAATCCAAGCTCAGCAGCACTGCACATGATACGCCGATCAAGCAAGAGGTCGCCACTGTCACACTGCTTGACAGCCAGGACAAGTAATACATATGTATACATTCATATAGGTATTAAATGAATTAATGTGTTTATAATAGTAAAACACGTGACTTTCACGTGATAAATTAGTTAACCCAATCAAAGTCGTTGAATTTTCAATAAATTTCGAGGCCTTCAAAAAAAAAAAGTATTAACCAAAAAAAAAATTAAAAACTCGATCAAAGTCTCTGCTAAAATCGTCCTTTCAAACTGTTTCACAATGCTTTCCAGAAGATTAGTAAACGCTGCTCCACGCTCAGCCAGAGGCTACGCCACCAAGATCTCGGCCACCGATTTCAATGGTAAAATCTCATCCTTGACCGTCAAAGTTAACGCCGGTTCTCGTTACGCCAACAAAGATGGGTTATCTCATTTGTTATCCAGATTCAACTTCCAAAACACTAGACAGAGATCTGCCTTGAGATTGACCAGAGAGGCCGAGCATTTGGGTGGTGAGTTCTTCTCCACTGTTGATAGAGATGCCATCTACTTGACTGCCAACTTTTTGAAAGAAGGTTTACCATACTTTGTCAATGCCATTGGTGACGTTTTATACAAGACCTCTTACAAAACACACGAATTGCCAGAAATCGTCTTGCCTGCTGCTAAATACGATCTTGCACGAGCTTTAGCCAACCCAATCTACACAGCTGAAGAATTATTGTATTCTGCTTCTTTTAGAACCGGTTTAGGAAACCCATTATATTATGATGGTGTTGAAAAAATCACATTAGATGACATCAAACAATTTGCTGACAAAGCCTATGTTCAAAATAACATAGAAATTCATGCCAAAGGTGTCAACCCAGCGGACTTGAAACGTTTCTTGGGTGAATCTACTTTCTATCAATTACCAACTGGTGAATCATTAGTTGAAACCTCAACTCCAAAATTCTACCAAGGTGTTGAATCAAGACAAAGAGCTGCGGGTGTCTCTGTTGCTGGTATTGCTGTCCCAGTTAAACCAACTGACTTTGCCACTTATGAAGTTTTAGCTAACTATGTTTCTTCCCCATTATTCGAACACTCTTCAGTTACTGAAGCTAAACTCAACAAATATAACCAAGCTGGTTTATTCACTTTATTCGTTAAAGGTGATGCTGCTACTGTTTCTGCCAACATCAAGAAAATCGTTGCCCATTTGAAAAAAGGACAAGATATTTCTGCTGCCAATGGCTTTACTGCCACTGAATTGGCTCTATCTAACGAAAATGCTATTTCTCCACTAGAAATCGATGTCAGTAAAGTCAAAGATTTCAAACTAGGTAAATTTAACTACGTTGCTTTAGGTGATGTTAACAACTTACCATACGCTGATGAATTATAAATAACCTCATTTGATGATACAAAAGAAACCATGAAGGAAACAAAACAAAATCAACCACGTTAAGGAAGATAGAAGGCCATTGAAAGTTAGCCTAGCCAACTGGAGGAGAAGAAGAATGAAAGGGTTCATTTGAAACTCAAAATTGTACATTGTCATAGAACTTTTAATTTGAATACAAGATGGAACATATTTATTTTTAAAGATTTATTTCTATTATATTCTTTCATGATTATCATCAACAATATATTTAGCCAGTTATAGTTAGTTATAAGCTGTTCATATTATATAACACACCATTCAATCTTGTTTCATTTTATTATACTTTTATTACCTGTTCATTAAAAAAAAATAAACATCTACTCACATATTTATTCCTCCTTCTGTGTATAGTTACGCAGTTGTTCTTTATAGCTCCTGTTCCTATTCAGCATTTATCTGTTGTATATATAGCACGTTATTGCATCTTATGAAAAGATCGCTTCCCAAACTAGTGGATTTGCCATCAACTATTTCCTCAGGGTCTGATAATGCAATGTTGAAGTAGTTATCACTGGACTGCAGAGTTCCTTTATAACTGGTGTTGTTGAACTTGAGCTTTATAAGCACCTTGGTACCAACTAGATCTTTTATGAAAGGCTTTGGATTGATCACGTTAAGCTGTGGGATTGGATTATGTTAGTTAAAAAGAAAGAGGCACAAGAAAACACACACAGACATAACATAAGTCTGAAACACAAAGACACTTACAGACATGGCTTAGCTTAATGAAATAAAAAAAAAAAACACAACACTGATCTTATTTGATATTGAAAGTATTTATTTAGTATTTTAATCAAAAAAAGTGTAACCCGACTTGAAAATCCGCGAATATTTCCTCTTCGGAGATAAAATCTAAAACAGTTGAGGGAAATTGTGTAATTGAAAGACTTAAACGACGCCGCTAAAAGCTATATAAATCGATTTAATATCAAAGGAAAATGTCGTGGTTTGGTGGTGCTGACAACGCGAACATCGAGAGGCTGATCAGTGATGCCACCGATGAGTCAATTCCGAATGGTGAACTCGACTTGGTGAAGTCACTCGAGTTTACCGATCTTATCAGAAGTAAGAAGATCCCTTCGAAAGAGGTTATGAGAGGCCTCAAAAAGAGACTCTCTTCCACCAAAAACCCAAACACACTGTTGTCAACGCTAGAACTAGTGGACACTAGTATTAAGAACGGGGGTAGCCATTTCATCCTCGAGATATCCACAAGGGAGTTTCTGGATTTTTTTAACTCGAAGCTCATTCAAGATGATGACATATCTGAGCTAGTGACGAAGAAGGCACTGAAATTGATACAAGAATGGGCTATTGTCTTCTCTCAGAAGTCCGAGTACAAGTACTTCGACAAGATTTACAAATCACTAAAAAGTCAAGGCTATGACTTCCCTGAAATCTCAAGCAAAATATCTCAGAATTTCTTTGATTCCAATGTCCCTCCTGAATGGGAAGATTCTGATGCTTGTATGATCTGTTCCACAAAGTTCTCACTTTTGAATAGAAAACACCACTGTAGAAATTGTGGTGGTGTTTATTGTGGTGAACACTCAAGCAAATATATTGAATTAGTTGATCTTGGTATAACTGAACCTGTCAGAGTTTGTGATACATGCTATGATGAGACTAAGCATAAAAGAAAATCCTCCAAGAAAAAGAAGAAGAAGGATGTCATAAAAGCAAGGGCAGCCTATGATAGTGATGATGATGAGGATTTAAAACTGGCTTTAGAACTCAGCTTGAGAGAAACCCAAGGGTTTGCTGAAGTGCAGCCGACCGCATACCCATCTCAGCCTCAAGCGACAAAAGCTATCGATGAAGAGGATGATGAAGAACTAAAAGCTGCAATTGCTGCAAGTTTGAGAGATCTCGAAGAGTCAAAACATCACACTGATCAACAACAACAACAACAAACACAGCCAAATCCAGCACAGTCAAATGATGCATATGCTAATTTGTTGCCTCAGTCCAATTCAACATACCAGCCAGATAACTCACCGTCATTGCCATCTGCTTACTATAACCAACCACCACAATTCCAGCCTCAGCAACAGTACCAACCACCTCCTCCAGTTCAACCTCAACATATCCGCCTGATGCCTCAAGAGGAGAATTTTATTAGACAGTTTAACTCAAAAGTCGTTAGTGCTCAGAGTTCCTCCAACTACGATCCACAACAATTGACTGATGCGTATAAGTCAGCAATCCCTTTACAACCTACATTGGTTAATGAACTGAACGACGCATACACAAAATACGATAAATTTGTTGACCTAAATGCTAAAATTGATAACGTTATGAGAATCTACAATAAAATTCTAGATGATAGAATTGAAGGTGAACAGTTTGCACACAGAACTGCTCAACAGAACTACCACCAACAATATCAACAACCTTCGCAACCATTGAATTCACAATACACTGCGCAATCTAATAATTCTTTACCTGTTTTCCAGCAGCCAACTTTTGAACAACACCCAACACCTCAGTTACCTCATCCTCCAGCTTATCAAGCTTCATCACCAGTACAATCTTTCCAACAACCTGTTCAGCCATTACAAACTCAATATACTCAAGAATCCGTTCACAGTCAACAAGCCGAAGATCCGTTCCGGGATCAACAGCCTGAAGAAGAAGACGAAGAGGAAGAGTTCTCAGCCCCTCCAGCTATTAGTCAAAATCCCCCATCAGCCGTTACTCAACAAGAACAGCAACAACAACAAGAACAACAACCGATATCTGTCCAACCTGAACATCTATCTCATCCACAGGGGAGTTCCGCTCCTCTTTATAACAGAGTTACCGATTTTAATTTCCCTACTGTCCCATTGAAAAAACTAGAGACTGAGCATTCTGTTCCCCAACCTGTAGTGAATGGACCTCCAAAAGAGGATTTATTAATTGAACTATGAGTCATGGACCACGAATTCATATATATCGCCAATAAATGCGAAAATTACATCTTGAACAAGCTATTTATAAACCGTAACTAAGTGAAATTAAATTAAATTAAATATACATAGCTATTTATGGTGGAAAATGCAAATTGTGGAAACCATAGTAAATTATTGAATAGTCTTTTATAAATTTATCTCTTCTTCTTCTTGTTCGTAGATGCGAAAATATAATCAGTCGAATCACTTTATCATCCTTTTGGCAGGTTCATATCGCTCATCGCAAACAATAAGTCATCCTCTTCTTCATCTTCTTCTTGTTTAGTTGTGTTCTCAGGACCTTCACGATGCATCTTAGCTGTCGTCGTTGTGGTTGCAATGGTTGGGTTTGAAGGCCCAACACTAAAACTTCTGCTACTTCTTATATTAGCCGATGCTGGGGATATTGAATAAATTCTTGATGAACTATGATATCTTGGACTTGCTTCTCTCAGCATCAAGGATTCATTACTGAGATTTCCTTCATATAACCTCTTGTTGATAGAGGCATTGACGCCCCATCTAGGAGATCCAGAGTGTTGAAGAAATGACTGCAGTGCCCCAGATGCATTTGGAGAGTATCCTGGCATCTGTGGCGATTGAGAATGAGACTGAGACTGAGAATGAGAGCGTGTATGGGAATGTGAATGGGTCGATGAGTTGCTTTTGAGCATACTGACAGATAGACTTTCAGTCAATTGATCATTTTGAGGTCGCATGGATTGATATTTCCCTAATGAATCATAAGCACTAGAGGTATAGCTTAGTTTGAGATCTTGTTTAGAGTCTAATAAGTTCATGAAGTCTTTCAAGTCAGCCTCAGTGCTTCCACTGTTGGCTTTAAAACTAGACGGGGCGCCCCTTTCATTTATACTAGTAGAATAACCTCTATCAATGCTTGATGATCTTCTAAGACTTGAACGACGTGCAACTCTTTGAAATGACGATGAATACCTGTTGGCACTGCCACTAGAGCTCATTTGATCGTTAAGTGACGTTTCGGGTATAGGAACGTGATGTGAATTAGACCCCACTGATGATGTGATGGATTTGGGCAATGAGGGAGGCACTGGAGCACTGCTGGAGTTCGCCCTTTGGATCTTTAAGGACTGTATTATTGATGCATTTGATCTTGGAGAAGAGCTTGGAGGTGGTGATGCAGTGCCTGATCTGAATGCCTTTTTCTGTAATGTAGATGAGTAATTAGTTTTTGCCTTGTCAATATTTAGAAAATGTGAGGACAACGTTTCTTCATTATCGATCAGCTCAAAGTCAATCTGTTTTCTGTATGTCACTGAGATCTTCAACAATCCCACAGATGTAGCAACTGGTGTGATATCCCTTGACTGAAGATGGTTGTCAGTGGCAATGATAGGTTTTGAAAGCCCGATTCTTCCTTTGGAGATTATAGTTCTATTTCCTTCCAGTATTCTAGCACCTATCTTCAGAGGCGTCTTCGTTAATTGTACCTTTTCGAGTCTTTTGAAGAGTTTGGCAGTAGGCAGTATCCTTGATACCGTGAATAGATAACGGAACATAATGATCAGCTGCTTATACAAGTGTGGCAGGTCTGATATATTAGCCTCATCAATAACTGAAGGGTCCAGTTCTATGAGCCATCTTTCCATCACTATCTCTGACTTTTTCGTGTTTATATTCCAGTTGTTGCCTTCATTATCTTTTAAGATCAGGGATTGTTTGATAGTCAATTCTCTCAGGTCAAGGTATGTCTCAACTATGATTGGGGTAAACGAGAGCTGGTTTAATGATTTCCATGACTTGAGATCTTCCGAAATCTGATCTGGGAGCTCGATGTTAAACCATTTGTTACCTTTCTGCTGCTGTGTATACAGTGTGCGCAGGGATTCGTTCAACAGCGTTGTACGGGACTGAACGATGATGTTGGTGGCCTTCAAGAAGAAATTCTGTATCACCTGCCCTAGCTTATCCCGCTGCTTGTTGGAGGACATCAAGAATGTGTGATGCCAATGATTACACTTGAAGACAACACTCAGAAACTTCAAGCGGATTTCTGATGTCTTTGCGTCTCAACGTGAGTAATTCCCGTAAGTTAGGTATACATTCAAATACGTTAAATAATGCTCTTGTGTTGTTTTTTCGTTAGAATTATGACACCAGCCTTATCGCGTTAAAAAAAACCCAGACACCTTTTAAATCTATTGCGTAGAAAAAATGGGGCTTAGTCAGCTTGTAACTAACATTAGATTTACAACAAAGGCCCTCAAGGGAAATATGAAATATTAATGACTACATTACGTACATGATCTCCCTTTTATAAGTGATATAAACAGTATAAAGACTATAACAATTTTAAGAACCCAAGCTGTATATACTTATTATAATTTTTTCTAGAATTGAATTGAATAGTTTCGTAATTCATTTATTATTAGCAAAGTTAGCAAAGTGTATTATGTAATCATTCGCGAATAGTTAAAAGGTTAAAGAGGGAATTTCAGAAATGACAAAAATAACACAACAGATTTAATATGACTACTCAATGAGTGGAAGCGTAAAACATGTTGTCCTCACTGAATTTGACCTGGCTAGAGAAAACAAATATCCCGTTGGTAATAGGATCAAATAGTCGATATGCCTTGTGGTCGTTTATGATACTGACCATCACAGGTGGTAATGGGCCAAGAACTGATAAAAGCGAAGTTTTCGGTTTGTGAGTTGTCACTTTTTTCCGATTGCAGAGTCTTCACAGTCGGCGAGACTTCTCCTGAAGTCATCCTCGCGTGAACAGTTGTACGCAGCCTATAATTGTCTAGTATAGCTCCCTGATTATGTTGTTCACTCTCTGCTTTCATTTAAGAATGTAGTGGCCGTTTGACTATAACCGTAGTTAACGACCAAGATGAATACATAATAATCTAAAATTTACAAAATTGCCCGTAGCTTTCAATCAGGTACCCACCGCCCACGGCTATAATTGGTTGGTTGTCTTACAATGCGTGAACGCATTAAAATATTTCTTTTATATAATGAATAATGCTTATAACAGTCTTCATGCTTTGGATAGATCTAAGTATAAGTCTAACAAACAAGAACTACTCCATGCTTGTGTGGGTGATGAATCATAACATAATTCACCATCTTTGTTTGTGAGCTCTGTCAATCCGGCCCATTCGCTCTCTTTGATCCAGCTTCTATGTCTTCCCAGTTTCGAAAACAGCTGAATGTATAACTCCGATGAAATCGAATCATCTGCATTGCGGAATGATGGGTCCGACAAATGAAAGTTGTACCAAGCCCTTAAGAAGTATCCTAAACACCAAACCCATTCTGGTCCTTGATGGTAGTTTCTTCCTTTCGATGTAGCAAAGTCCTCCGAATCTTCAGAGTTTATGTAATATGGTCTATAGTTCAAATCTGAAGGATCTAAAGTTCTCATACCCAACGGGCCTCTAATCACTGCATCTGCGATTTTCAAAGCAGAAAGCGCATGTGTTGTATCAAACAATTCTGGAGCGACAGTCATGGCAATAGCAAAATTTGGTCTGAGCTGGTAGTCCTCGTAAGGTTTACCACTTTTGAATAAATCTTTGTAAATACCTCTGCGATTAATAATCTGTGGGTTAACTTTATATTTTGAGTCATCATCTGGGTCTAGAGGAATATAAAAAGCTTTCTCAAAGTTACCTTGAATTAAATCATTCCATTCTTTTAATGTTATCTCATCACCATTGCGTGAGGTTCCTGCAATGGAAGAAAATTGAAACAAACCTTTTTTATTCAACTCAACAGCAAATCTCAATGCACTTTTTAATAACCCATTGATTTCAATGGCTGCACCATCTCTTGGGGTTCCAGGGACACCTTTAGAGCCTGCACGTTCACTTTCACCCATCTTGTCCATCCAAGTACCACAATTAAATTGAGATCCACCATGAACTAAACCAGTCTCCCAGTCAACATGAACCTCAACGTTGAAGCCTTCATCTTTCATTTGGCTATCTAAGTTTGGACCAGCATTAGCTTCACGATATTTAATACCTCTTGCATGGCGAGATAGTATTTCATAGAACACTTCTTCTATGGTACTTTCATAACTGAAAGCTTCTGGATCAACATGAGTAATATATCTATCATCTAGCGGAAATCTTCTTTTAACTTTCTCTTTCAGAATATTTTCACCTGAAGGAACTAGTAATATATAGTCTTGGATGGATTGCAGAAAGAAAAATGCTGCGTCACGTGCGTTGTATCTAGGATTTCTCCCAGCATCTAATAAATTCGGAATCATTCCATGCTTTAATGTTGCAGCAAAATTTAGAATATGGTTTTTAGCATCAGCGAACCGTCCTGTAGCTAACAACAAACCTCTCAAAGAAATGAAGACATCTCTTCCCCAGCACCTCATATAATCATAACTGAAATGTGGCAATCCAGCAGCTAACCCAGGCACTTGGGTAAAAGGTGCTAATGACGTTGATCTCATCTCTCCCAACATTTGAATTGATGTCAGAGATAATGATTGAATAAACAGATGACCTCTTTGGATATTAGCGGGAAATTGTGTTAATGCCCTATATCTTAAAGCTTCATAAGCAACACCAATCACAACGGTAAAGTAACGAGGGACTAAGAAGAACGGGACCTTTTTCACTCTATCGAGTCGTGATCTTAACCAGTTTTTGAAGGCATCAACTGCACCGCCATCGGAGAACTTGTTCAGTCTGTTAACAACATAATCTAATGCCCATAACCCATTTCTCAAATTTTCAGCTAGTGGATGAGCCAAATCATTATTTCCAATAATTTCGCGCAAGAGAGATATCCATCCTTGCAAACCAGCATATACTAGTCTTCCATGGTTTGGGATGTTATAACACCCTTCCGTACCGGCACTGGCGTCACGTTCTTCGGACTCACATTTGTACAACAAACTGTTAATCTGTAATAGAGACAAATCCTTAGATGATTCAAGAGCACCATTTCTCAAAAACACATCAAGCTCCCGATCAACAGAGTTGAAAGAAGTGGTCAATACTAGTATAGACCCTTGTGGAAAATCATCCGGAAGAGTTATCTTTGTGTTACCACCGATCCGTTCAATTATTGGCGCTTCAAGCTCTTTTAGCTCAACAGGGACTGAAGTTATTGATTTATCGTCTTCTTGAGGTTCCCCTGTCTTTACTAATGTATATGAAAACGAATATTCAGCTTGTGTTCCTTTCAAGACGATTGGTTGTAATCCTTGATACTGCTCTTCTTGAAATTTAGTTCTAGCAATTAGAAAACAACCTTTTCCTGACTTTGCATTGACTCTTTGTAATGTGATGTATTGACCCTCATGGTGAACATGCATTTCATGATCTTCTGCATTGAAATTTCCATCTGCGATATCCTGACGGATCTTGTATAACTTAGTTTTGGCATCCCCAATACCAACACCAAAAGTATATGTTCTCTTTTCATTCACAACATCTAGCAAATGCGGATAACATTCGTCATAACCGAACACCGAGCCAACAGCAGTGTAACATAAGGAAACAAGCGCTGCATTCGGCAAAGTATCCTCAATTGTTCTTTTATCATATGGGGTTTCATTATCATGAGTACAATCCATGAATAATGCATGTGTTTTCGTAGGTTGTAATACTCTAGGAACCCTGATCTCTGATAATTTGTTGTGAATCTCCTCATCAGGTTTCAAATACGGATATGCAAAATTATCTAAAGGTAGTGGCTGGAAAGACCCGATTGGGAGACCTGCATGTCTATGAACCAATCTAGAAAGTTCATCAACGGACCAAGCCTGCATGGCTTCTCTAATCAAAGACGATATACCAAGTCTTTCAACAAACAAGTTATCCATATCTTCAGAACCGGTGAACAGCTCTGCAACAACGTATAAGTTTGAGTTAAAGCTTCTTGCGTAATCTAGGAAGTATTCACCGACATGAAGGGGGGTTGAATGACAATTATCGATTCTAAAACCATCAAATATAGTCGCATTAATTTCAACGTACTTTTCCATTCTGGACCATAAATAAGGAGAATCCTCAGGTCCAGAACCATATCTCAATTTGACACAATCACCCCAAATAATTACTTCACGTAGCAAGTAGCTTTTAGATTTGGCTGAAGCGAAATCAACCAATGGGTTTCCATTCCAGATCCAGCCATTATTGGCCAGTTGATATTCTTTACCATCAACTGCTTTGAATCTAGTGAAATAAGGCTCAGTTAGAGGTGATTCTTCAGTGATTGGTCCAAATTTTGGTCCATGGTCATCAATTCTCAAATACCTGATTCTATTGAATAACTGTTCTAAAATATCTTCAACATCAGCATCATATTCCTTATAAAGCGGAAGATTGACTTGATTCAATATTCTAGTGGCATTCTCTTTAATTTCTGAAAAAGGAGATCCTTCATACAAAGAATTCAGGATGGCAGCGAAGTCCAATGTATCAACTTTATTATCAAAACGATGTTTCAAAGTGAAGGATCCGGCGTTAGAAGAGACAAATTCTCCCAATTTGTCCAAGCTTCCCTTCACATCTTCAGGAATGTTAATTTTTTTTAAGCTTTGCAACGAGGTAGAGTTCCAGACATTTTCAAGATCTTTTAGTGTACCTGCAACATCTACTACATAAAACTCCCATAACTTAAGTTCAGCAAAAACGTGTAGTTTGATACCCTCCATAATGCTCAACAGATCTTCAGTGGTCCTCAACTCAGTAGGATAGTTCAACTTGGCAAGATTTCTACTAAATTCCAATAACTTTCCATCTAGTTCAATCGCAGAGGTTAAGTGAGGAGCGGTTTCAGCACTGTAGCCTGTTTCAGGATGCTCTCTAAGCCAAGAAGAATTATTAGCAGTGTGGTTAAAGACAATGTCAGTAATTGACAAAAGTCCCTTTTCCGTGTGCAGTTGAGTAATTAAATTTTCAACGTCTTGTTGATTTTCAAACAACTGGGGGTCAAAAGATAATTGATCGTATATGGAATATGGCGAGTTGGAGACACCTCTCTCTTGCAACGGAGTGAAATGAAGCATGTTGTATCCCTTACGGGAAATTTCATCAAAGATAAGATCCCATTTGGTCTTATCACCCAACCATTTTGACACTATGGATTCCATTGCAACACCATTTAGAGGTATGAATTCCCCATTCAAATATAGAGGGGGCGGGACAACAAAATAGAATTTCCTGGTAGTTTTTAATGACTTTGTTTCAGAATCTCTATACGAAATGTAGTAATTGTAGGAACCTGGTGCATATATATCGAAGTCAAGGTTCAGATCAGAAGTGAAAGATAATGGAACAACTCTTTTGGTGTATTTTGTTCTGTCGAATTTGGTTTGACCATCCTTTGGGAGGTTTGTCCATATGATGGCATCTCGTGAGATACGACTAGAGCCAGGAACAGCTAGTCGCAAAGTGACGATCGGGTCTCCTTTTTGATAGTTAGCTGGAAGTGGTTGGTTTGGAAGGAAGAAAACTCCTTTGTTTGACACCTCCGCGTTCTCGTCAATATTGATAAGAACAGTTGTCATTGTTAAACAGAGCAGTTTTAGCTGAAGCCAGGAGTTGTGAAAAATGTTTCCAGCAAAGAAAGTTCACGGACCGTAGCTAGTTTCAGGGGATTTAGTGATGTGCTGTTAATTGTTAACTTGCTCACGGCAGTACTCTTTTTTTGACATTTGACGTAAACGCCTCCGCGAAATATTTCACATCGTTACTGTAGTTACAATCGGTTAATATATATATCGCCAAATTAACAAATACGAACATGATACATCTATTGATTTATATATGAGAGCAGATTGATTATTTATCATGGACTCCTGAATCCACCTCATCGAAGTCAACTGAAGACTTGATTTTCTCATCTTGGATTTCTTTATCCAATGGATAGTTCTCACCAGTTTTGGAGTTGTATATGACAATACCGTTGTCTTTGGCATATCTTTTTTCGTCCCTTTTGTAATAGTATAGTACCAAGAATGTCCATACAGATAAGCAGAAGGCAGATGTTGCAGTGAAAGTAAAACCTTTCAAGAATCTAGGTTTTTCAACCGTCTTCCAAACCAACACAGAAATCCAAGCACTGAATGTTTGAGCCAGCATGTTGATGATAATTAACGTTATAGATCTAGTCATCACATCACGACGGCAGATATCGTTCACCCAACTATACAAAACTGGAGCCATAGCCCAACCGAAATATTGTAACATAAAGGCAAACCACTTGGCAGATTCCGGAACATACCAAACAGCTAAAATCACGTTACCTATAAAGTTGAACACTTGGGTAATGACCAGTGCTTGCCATCTTGAGTGTAGTTTATCGGCATAGAGAGCAGTCAAAATCAACCACAGAATACCCAAAGCAGGTGATATAGCACCCATTTGATTAGCTTTAGGAATTGAATAACGTTTTAATGATTTAATCCATAACAAATAAGCACCTGAAGTACCATTGTTGTTATTCCAACAGAAAATGTTCCAGATAGCTAGAACATAGACTTGCCATGAAGTAGCAATTTTATACCATGTATTTTTATCAAAGAAGCTCTTGGAGGCGTCAGCACCGGCAATATTACTCTTTCTTAATCTTTTTCTGGCTAATCTTATTTCATCATCAGTTAGCCAGATTGAATAACAGTTATCTGGAGTTCCAGGTAAAGAGTAAATACCAATTACACCAACGACAACTGAAATAATACCATCAATGATCATCATCCATCTCCAACCAGATAATCCATTGACACCGTTCAGACCCGAGTAAATACTTGAGCTCAGCAGACTAGCAGTTAAAAGTCCTAAATATTGGCCAATATAATATGTACAAGAACGACGAACAATTTCATCATATTTGTAGAAAGAACCAAATAAAAATTGATACGCCAAATAAGCAGGTGCTTCAAAGACACCAATGAAAAATCTCAGAGCTTTTAATTGACTAACACTGTTGACTTTGTAACAACCAATGGTGAAGATAGACCAACAGATATCCAATGCTGGCAACACATAATTCATCGGCAATCTATAAAGAATGAACATGAATGGAATTTGGAAAATAATAGAACCAACTGTAAACATGGCTTGAGTGTTGACAAGATCATTACCTTTAAAACCTAACTCCTCATCCATACCACTGATATAAGCATTGTTCAAATTTGTCTGATCTAAATATTTCACCCAATATGCCATACAACTGTAAAGAGTTAAGATGACATCCAACTTCAAAATCAGCTTTTTTTCAGCAGGAGTATCAGTTTCATTAAACCATTTGTACCATTTATGCTGTTTTTTGGTTTGTTTATTGATTCTATATTCGTACTCGTCAAAGAATTTCCACCATGGTCTATTGGCTTCATCTCTATATTCAATCTCGACAGAAGCATCCTCATCTTCGATTTCCTCTTTTCCTTCTGGATAATCTTCAACCTCTCTTCTCACTGGAAGGAACCCCCATTTAAGTCTACCTAAAGGCTCGACAAGGAACTTGAACACCATGTTTACAGTACCTATGATTAATAGGCATTTTTATTGTCTGGTGAATCTCAGGGAAATGGACCCTTTTATATAGCCTTATATAATCTACTTTGAGGTCAATGGGAGATTATCAGTGAGTTGCATTAAAAGTTTGATGTAAATTTCGTGCTTACTCGTGATTATTTATCTTCATGCACTTGTTAATCAGCTTTTACAGCTATTGGCCCGTAAAAGTGCCTTTCCAAAAAAGATCTAACGGCTTTTGAGAAAAAATTGTTCCGCATACATTGAAAAGCAAGTGAGCACAACTTTACAACTTAACCGTGTGTATCAAACAGCTAACTTATGCGTGGAGTGATAGTTTCTTAAACAGTTGGATAAGATCTGTAGGAAATGTTGCCAACGTTGCCAACGTCATTACCCAATATTTTCATTAGAAAGCTTGTCGATGGAATTGTGATACCCAGTAATTAATTTTAGGTGTCACTTAGACAAAAGTCTGGATAGCTCTGGGAGTCTGGACCCTGGCTAAGCCCGCTGAATCCCGCTGTCCCCCACCGGTCACCGCTTCCCAGTTCCAGTTCCTAATATAATCATTTCCTAGTATCCTAACTTTCTTCTAGTTTTCCCATTCATTCATCAGTCCTTGGTCAAAAGAGTCACCGACTCACTAGGAAATTAGACTGATACTTTTTTTACTAGGTAGGAATCCTATTAATGTTTGTTGTGTAGTAGTTTGATATGCGGTATACCGCAGCCGATGCTCGTAATTATAGTCTTTATTGTTATTTGTTAATTACTTCTTGCCATGCCATTAATGGCTTTGAGGCTAATGAATTATATTATAAGCCACACTTTTCATGCACTATACATGCAATGAAAAATGGTAAAGCTCAGTCTCTCTTCTCAATAATCTTACAGAACTAATTCATTGGCAACGTCCGCCGTAATACTATTAGTCAATTAGTGATTGATCACTGGTCACTGATTATTCAATCTTCATATTAATTTCAACCAGCTTGTTACAACTCTCAACTTATAAGCTCACAGTATGGATCAATCCTACTGTAGACTGTGTATTTTATTTGGTACTATTCGTCATGAACCACCACAATCCGTACTACTAATTATACTCATTGTACATAGCTGATATTTGCAGTAAACGTTCTATTGTACCATTTGAACGCATGAGAGGCGGTTTAGAATGAGGTTGATATTACACAATCCGTGCCTTTTAATACCTTGTACCGTTTTTGACATGAGTGACTATAATTATACTACAACAAGTGATAGTAAATTAACTTAAAGGAATATCATAAGATATTTCTTCCAAGATGTATTAAAATTTACAAACGACAACTGATTAAATGAAGAATTGGGACAAAACAAATAAGAAAGCAAGAACAATGGTGGAAATGAAGACTATAATTGGTGCTAAACCAAATTTGTAAATGTAAAGCTCTTTTAACTGCTCCAAATATTGAATCATAACTTTACTGGATAGTTTAGATTCACCTTCAGTTCTAACACCAAAGGAATAACCAAATTCACCAATTGGTTGGTCAGAAGGTAATGGTAATTTGGCCAAAAGTTCCAAAGCAATTTTGAAACCTTGAGCATCAATGTTTGATGCATTAGTTAGATATTTTTTTTGTAAACCAAAGAAACCACTCATTGGGTCTGAAGCAGATGTCAATGGCTTAGCCAAGATTCTAGCACCAGAACTAATGACGCGACGGTATAATGGCCAGTCTTTATCAATACCAACACCATCTGCATATCTAGTACCAATAACAAATGGGTGATTTCTCAATTTCTTCAAGAAATCTGGGACGCTTTCAGGTGGGTGTTGTAAGTCAGCATCCATGCAGACCAAGTATTCACCTTTAGATTCCTGGAAACCTCTCAAGACAGCAGAACTTAGACCTCTTTCTGTAGTTCTAACGATAATTCTGACGTTGTAACCTTCCTTTTGTAAAGCTTCAACCTCTTCGACAGACCCATCTTTAGAATTATCATCAACAAAGATTAATTCAGTTTTGGATGAGTCAGTATTGCCCAGAGCAGCAAATAACCTTTTGGTCAAAGGTTTGATGTTGAGCTTTTCGTGGTATGCTGGTACGGTGATACTGTTTTCAATTGTCATTGTGATGGTAACGATTTATTGTGTGATATGTTGTTTAAATTCTATACACGTCAACGCAAAATTTCAATTGACAATATTTTTCGGACACATCACATCAACAAAAACGCGTCATGAAGAATCTAGAGTTTACATAATGTCTGAAGATTTTGTAATACATTTTGTTTACATTAGAAAAGCATTAGTACTGTAGTATATACTTCTGTGTATATATATTCTACTAAGATCTTGGGGTGCTCAGTACTTCTGGAATAAGTGTGAGCAGAGCATGATGAGCTTGTTACCCTACTGAATATGTTATCAATGATATAGCTCAAAGTAGATACTACTAGTGCTAATAGTCAATGGAGATAAGTCAGATACTTTTGACTGTAAAAATGTTAATAACTAGTGTCTCCACTCATATGAAATGTGAAATGTTCCTTTAATTGTTGCGATTTTCCTAAGGGTATAAAATCTGGGGCATCCTTTTTTTTTTTTTTTTTTTTTTTTTTTTTTTTTAAAAAAAGGTGTCTGAAAGTAGAAATATTACCAAATTTGGCGACCTTTGAATCACATATTGCTTTGTTAGATGGATGACCACAACTTGGTATGCCAATTTTCTATAATTATATATAAAGAAAGAGTCATTTTCATTTACAGTGAATATCTCAAATCTCTTCAAATATCAACCCTTGAACAATGAGTGAGCTGGTAAATACACCTTTAGGAACACCTAGTGCTTCCTACAATAATTCATATAGCTCTTTCGGTAATGCCTACACCTGTTCCCCGTATCCGAACAACTTGAGCTACTCTTTCATCAACAAAGAGTTCATTGAAGACGATCTTCCTGCATTTGATCTCAGCAAAGGTTTCGGCAATTTCAACAGTATGAGAGACACCTCATCGTTCAGAAATTTGACCTCCACACCGCTCAGATCAACACCCCAATCAGTACCAAAGTCGCTTCCAATCGATTGGAATCTCTTTAATAAACAATACCATCTGAAACAGAGAGTAAAGCAATCAAAGAAGAAAGAACACACCGTTGAAAATAACTTTGAAAACTTGCCATTTCAAATTATCGATTTCATTGCTGACTGTGTGGAGTTTCAATCGGATCTCGTTTCCCTATCACAAACCTGTCACTTTTTTAACAAAATGGTTAACAAGAGACTATACACTAAAATCTTGATCATTGATGATATTGACTCAAAGTTCAAACATTATGAATCTAATTATACTGTCCTAGACTTGAGAAAAGGTTACCCAAAACTTCTTGCCTCTTTGCACTCCAACACTGAAGAGTTATTGCCATTGATTAACGAAATCATCATTGACACATCATGCACCACGAAGACTAACTCCAGCTACGATCAATTGAACAATAACTTATATGAATCGCTTTATGATTTGTTTTTAACAAGTGATAATAACTTACGTGTGCTAGATAACATGGATATCAACAATTTGAAGAAGTTTGGTTCTCTCTTGAGCTACAATCATGACCATTTGATCAAACATAATTACAACAAGTACAACTATCACTATTCGAACACCGATAACGTTAATGCTCTCATTCAAAGAGATCTATTGAACTTAAAAAACTCCCAGATTTTAGACATCAAGGACTTGAACTGTCTTCCAAGTACATGTGAAATGTTGTCTATTTTGATCGAAAACCAGTATAAGCTAGGAAGTGATAACCATTTGAAGCTCCAGCCACCAGCATATTTGGCGTTACAGGGTATTAGATATCTCCAGTTGAACACCTCACTCACGACCGAAACATTTATTAATGAATTGACGTCTCCAAATAATTTTGATCAATCATTGCGTTTACCTAATCTAGAGACGCTCTCTATTTCTAATATCCACCACAACAACAATCCATTATCATTCGCCAAATTGAACCAACTTATGAATTTGAATAGATTGAAAAATCTTGAATTGAAGCTAAATTGCCATGAGAGAGTCGTGTGCAACTCATGCATTCTTCAATTTTTCACTCATTGGTTCAATGAGATTGGAATTCCTCAAAACCTTGACAAGTTGTCACTAATTTCCTTACCACCTTCATCACAATTCAACTTTGAAATTCAATGGGATTTATTATTGGTCTCCAATTATATGAACACGATGTTAGCAACTGTGAAAAATTTCTTTATCAATCTTAACGATTTTCCCTTCGTTCCTGTTTTCATCAAAACTCAACTTTATCAGTTAACTGATCCAAATACCTTGAAACTACCAATTAATAACACCATCTTGGAAAGAAGAAAAGACATGTTCACCAACATATTAAAAAGTTTATCAAATTGTGAAGACCTGACGATAGTTGACTGGTTCTACAACTGGTTAGTCTATTTGAGAATTCCAGAAGTCAATCTTAATGGTAATGATGATTCTGGATTGAACTTTTTACATTACCTAAATTCATGCAGATGTGAAGGATGCGTATCTGGTCGTGAACTATTCAAATCTTTAGTCAAGGAATCATGCTTTAAAGATTTCAAAAAAAGATTTCAAACAGATTTGCAGTATGGTACACCTGATGAGGAATTAGCAGGAAGTCCGTGGATTACAGCCAACCCAGACAAGTACCGTATTTTATATAATCATATCATTTCTGCGTTGAAAAACAGAATCCCATTGAACTCCCAATCGTCAAAGATTTCAACGTCTTTGAAACTATCAAAACTAAAGCAAATCAATGAACTCTCAACTCATTTGATTTCCAGATCTCAATGGAGCATATTGATCAAACTCTTTTGTCATTCAATGAGGGATGAGCTCAAACAGATAGTTGTCACCCTTCCACATTTGAGAATCTTGAACTTGGGTGGAATAATCTTCAAAATCAAGAGAGCTCCCGGTGGCAAGGAAGTACTGGTGATGAATGATTTCATTCAACCGATGAGATTGCAAAAAACCTGAAATATACACATATTTTGCTGATAAAAGATATTTAGATTAGGAATAAAAACGTAATCAGTTAAAAACAAAAGTTGAAAAAAAAAAAAAAGAAAACGATTTAATTAATTAATTAATTTACCTTCGGCATGATCGCACCTAATCGACACGGTAAAATGACAGCACTAGTCATCGCTGCGGGTAACCAAATAATTAAAAAAAAAATTTATCTTTTCATCAAAAAGAAATTGAAAAAAGAAGTCATAATTTTTTGTTTAATCTCTTGCAACTCGTTTCAATCCACTTGTTACTAAAGCCCAGTACCATCAGTACGATGTCAGAACCAGTTGAACCAGTTTCCAATGTCTTCGAAACCATTTTGGTTTTGGATTTCGGCTCTCAATACTCCCATCTTTTGACTCGTCGTCTAAGAGAATTTAACATCTATGCAGAAATGTTACCATGTACTCAAAAAATCTCTGAATTGAACTGGAGACCAAAAGGTGTTATCCTCTCAGGCTCTCCATACTCTGTCTATGCTAAAGATGCTCCTCATGTTGACCAAGATGTTTTCAAACTAGGTGTTCCAATCCTAGGTATCTGTTACGGTATGCAAGAATTAGCTTGGATTAACGGCACTGAAGTCTCAAGAGGTGATAAACGTGAATATGGCCCAGCTACCTTGAACGTTCAAGACAAAGAATCTCCTCTTTTCAAGGACGTTGACCATTCTCAAGTCTGGATGTCTCATGGAGATAAATTATATGGTTTACCAGATGGTTTCAAAGTTATCGCTACTTCTGAAAACTCCCCATATGCTGGTATTGCCAACCAAGATAAACAGATCTATGGTATTCAATTCCATCCAGAAGTTACCCATTCTGAAAAAGGTAAAATTTTACTAAGAAACTTTGCTGTTGATATCTGTAAAGCAACTCAAAATTGGAGTATGAAAAACTTCATTGATACTGAAATCAACAGAATCAGAACTTTAGTTGGCCCAGATGCTGAAGTCATTGGTGCTGTTTCAGGTGGTGTTGACTCCACTGTTGCTGCTAAATTGATGACTGAAGCTATTGGTGACCGTTTCCATGCCATTTTGGTCGATAATGGTGTCTTGAGAAAAAATGAAGCTAAGATCGTCAAACAGACTTTAACTGATGGTTTAGGTATCCAATTAACTGTTATTGATGCTGCTGATGAATTCTTAGATAAACTTGTCGGTGTCACTGATCCAGAAAAGAAAAGAAAAATTATTGGTAACACTTTTATTCATGTTTTTGAAAGATGTGCTGCTGATATTAAACCAAAATCTGGAAAAGAAATTGAATTCTTATTACAAGGTACTCTATACCCAGATGTTATTGAATCTATTTCTTTCAAAGGTCCATCCCAAACCATCAAAACTCATCACAACGTTGGTGGTTTATTAGAGAACATGAAACTAAAACTTATTGAACCATTGAGAGAGTTATTCAAAGATGAAGTTCGTGAATTAGGTGAGTTGTTAGGAATTCCGCATGATTTAGTCTGGAGACATCCATTCCCAGGTCCAGGTATCGCCATAAGAGTTTTAGGTGAAGTTACCAGATCACAAGTTGCCATTGCTAGAGCTGCTGATCACATCTACATTGAAGAAATCAAGAAAGCCGGTATATATGAAAACATTTCTCAAGCTTTTGCTTGTTTACTACCAGTTAAGTCTGTTGGTGTCATGGGTGATCAACGTACCTATGAACAAGTGATTGCTTTAAGAGCTATTGAAACTACCGATTTCATGACTGCTGATTGGTATTGTTTCGAGCCAGCTTTCTTGAAAAAAGTTTCTTCAAGAATTGTCAATGAAGTTGACGGTGTTGCCCGTGTCACTTATGATATTACTTCAAAACCACCAGCAACTGTTGAATGGGAATAGATATGCCCATAAATAATATCGTCAATCGGAGTTTAGTTCAAGTGGAGGAGATGTGTGTTTTGCATAGAAAACAAAATTAATGTATGTTTCGAGTAGATTAAAGAAAGCTCAGCTTTTCAATTGACGTAGAACTGTAGACATCAAGACATCGGAATCGTGACTCAAAGAAACCAGAAATTCTTCGTTGCTATGTTGTGTGAGATACTTACCACCAATTAAAGGTTTACCTAATGGTGAATTGTATTTATACCAGTCTTTCATTGAAAAAGAGCTTTGGTCCGAATGGTCTAAAGACTTATAGATAGCTTCTTTTACGCACCAACTACCACTTAAAATCCTCACACTCTGTCCAATGTCATTCTCTTGCTGGAACTCTTTGAATTTGGGGTACTCATGCTGCAAGTTCAGCACTCTCAGTGCAAATTTAGTCATGAAACGGCTCTGGATCCCACCATTCTTCTCTATGAGCGTGTAGAACCTCGTTAGTTTCACAACATCTGTTCCAATTCCCAGAATCATCTTTTGTAAATAGACAAAATTTGATTAATTTTGATTAACAAATTGACTTGACTTGACTCGTTTAAGATTTCCTTTACTAAAAAATAAAAGAAATTTTTTGAAAAATTTATTTGGTTGACACCAACTGGACGAATAGAGAAATCAACCATTTCAGAGTATTCTGTTCAAAAGAACGACAATATTAGTTTGAAGTTAGAATATTTATCATTTTTGTTCATCTAACTTTCATTTCCTCGAAATCCATAAGTTTCCACCGCTTCGTGATCGTTTTTTTTCCCCTTCTTCTCTTGAATATATATCTTCAAATGGCATCATCAGTTCCAGGTCCAATCAATTTGCCCGACTCAAGATATGATCTATCCACATACTGGGGACGTGTTCGTCACTGTTCTGACCTTTCTGACCCACGTATGTTACTGAACACCCAAGCCTCTGTGGAGCAGGCTAAACGCTTAATTTATGATTATAAACATGGTGAAATACAAGAGATGACTCCAGAGCTTTGGACGGCTAAAAAAGTACTGGACTCAACTGTGCATCCAGATACTGGAGAAGCTGTTCTATTACCATTCAGAATGTCATCATGTGTGCTATCAAACTTAGTGGTCACTGCCGGTATGCTGACCCCAGGTTTGGGTACAGCAGGTACCTTGTTCTGGCAGGTAGCTAACCAGTCATTAAACGTTGCAATTAACATTTCCAACGCTAACAAGTCACATCCTTTATCTACGAAGGAATTAATCACAAACTATACAATTGCCGTTGGAGCCTCTTGTTCAGTCGCTTTAGGTTTGAATGCAATTGTTCCAAGGCTAAAAAACGTCAGTTCGAGCACAAAGTTGATTTTAGGTAGACTTGTTCCTTTTGCTGCTGTTGTATCAGCAGGTATTGTCAATGTCTTTGCTATGAGAAGTAAAGAGATCAAAAAAGGTATTACTGTATATGATAAGAATGGTGAAGAAGTTGGAATTTCCAAAACTGCAGCTGTTTATGCTGTTGGTGAGACTGCAGCTTCTAGAGTTATCAATGCTACACCGATCATGGTAGTTCCTCCTTTACTATTAGTAAGACTTCAAAGAGGTTTCTTGAAGGGTAAAGGGCTGGGAATCCAAACAGTGGTCAATTTAGGCTTAATCACAGTCACCTCATTTGCTGTCTTACCATTTGCATTGGCTGTCTTCCCACAGAACGAGTCTATAAGTGTAAGTAAGCTAGAGTCTCACTTAACAGGAAAAAAGGACAAAAACGGCGAACCAATCAATACTGTCTTCTTCAATAGAGGTATTTAGAGACGTTGCATCATATAAATAGAAAGAATCCACGTTTTTATATTCAACCTTATAAAAGATTCATAATTGTACATTGTTATTATACGCGAATATTTCCTCTTTAGCCGATCGGTAGGAGCACAGTTTACAAACCAACAGCGAAAAAAAAAGTGAAAATTTTAATATTTAGTTTTGATCACTATTTTGAAAGAATTCAAAAGACTCATGTTTCTTTGGCGTCATTTTGTGATTCTCCTTCACAAAGTTCGATGCTGGGGAAGTCAGCTTTTTAAGGAAGGGCTTTCCGCTCTTTTTAATCGGCTGGACTGATTGGATATGCGTCAGAGAAATTTGTGAAGGATGTATCTCCGTTTTGTGAGTTAAACAATGAACAATACGGTCATAAATTCCTTGAACATACTCAATGGTTTTATCAAATATACAGTAAAGTGAATAAAATAAGATCTGTATGATGAGCGATTATAAACAAAAAAACACAAGTATTAAATAGCTAAATTTAACTATATTTTTTATAAAAATGATGCAAAATTCTTTTGATACACGTCCGTCAAGAGATTTACCAAAATCTCCATCCTCTCAATTCTTCCCCACCAAGGGTAGTTTCGATAGCTGAACGATCTTTTAATGCTAAAAATGCTTCTGGGGTGAACTGGAAATCCTCCTGGTTATCCAAGAAACCAACACCTTTCCCACCCAGATAAGTTTCATATGTTTCAAAACCATACTCCTTGTATTTTTGTGTTAAGGCATCAATCACCTTTTCATCAACATCATCATTCAATAATGTTATGGCACAGCCACCACCTCCAGCACCAGTAAGTTTAGTCTTACCAACTTTTAACTCGTCAGTTAAAATTCTAACTCTTTCCAAAGTTGGATGACTGACACCTAACGCAACTAGTAAACCGTGATTGATTTCGAATAATTCTCTCAATCTTTTTTTTGCAGCATCATCAACAAATGGTCTTATTATGATATTATAAGCTTCTCTTGTGAGATGTTCAATAGCGTCTAAGATGCTAGCAGAGGTTTTTGGGTATTCCGATGTCAATCTAGTAACATTGGCCACTAATTCAGCTGTTCTTCTAGGCTGTGTAGTATTAGTTAAAAGCAACTTCAATGAAGGAAAGTTTCTCATTGTAGTTCTGACACTTGGAATCGAGCTTTGCATTCTTTGGAACATAACCGCTCCTCCATGTGTGGCCACTGCATTATCAATTCCTGAAGGATTCCCATGGATACATTTCTCACCTAGAAATGCCCACGAGTCAATAAAATTAGAATCATCATTATCTGCAGATAGATCATCATTCTTTAGATTTGGAGGACTTATATGACCTCCAAGCAATGAGAAAGCAGCAGTGAGACAAACTGATATGGTAGCGGAAGATCCAAGACCAGCACCAATTGGCAAAGCTGAGCGCACGGTAAATCTTAATCCATCTGTTGTCATATGACACAAACTAACATATAGATATAAAAAAGCATAAGCAGCACTATAATGAATAGGCTTATCGATACTTGAGAGCAGACTGGATAACTCTGACACCAATTCAGGCACCAGTTCATCAGTAGGCTGCGGTATCGGTAAATGATATTTCTCAGCAATTTCCCAAGGTAGATCTGTACGATTCCACTTCATTTCAAACCCAATATCAGGAAAATCCAAGATTACTTTTTCTTTATCATCACTTGCGGACACCAACAGATATGTTCTTAACGACAACGAAGCTGCAATGGCAGGTTTACCGAATACTGCGGCATGCTCACCAAAAATGATGACTTTACCGGGAGAAGAGACCACAAACGGTGGGGAGAGTGTCATTAGCTTGAATTGTTGATCTTTTGGATTGAAGGCACAAAATGCAGAAAAAAACAAAGACAGGAAACAACGAAATAAAAAAAGGAAAAAAGTAGATCAATCAATTTCTCTGATAAGCTCTAAAACTGTTCAAAAAATAAACAACACTTTTAATCTGTGAAATCGAACAATAAATTATTTCAGAGTTTCTTATTTCTTATTTCTTGTTTCTCTCTTCGGTTATCATTTGTGTCGTTTGGGTGCGAAAAGAGAAACTACCCTCGGTTATAAAAAATCAAAAAATCACGTGAATTGTCTCAAAAGTTCCGAGGGCGATGAGCTTGTACAAAAAAAAATCTTTTTATATTACGGTTTTAATAAGTAGTAAAGAACAGTTTAGTTATAGTGATTAGACATTGGAAATGGCTGATAAATCACAAGTTAAGATAAGATTCTTCACACGTGAGGATGATGACTCTTTGAAAGTGGAGGATAAGCCACTTTATGTTCCTATCTCGTTGAAAAGATATGGTCTGTCTGAGATTGTTAACCATTTATTAGAGACTGAATCACCAGTTCCATTTGATTTCTTGGTCAATGGTACCCTTTTGCGTACTTCCATCGAGGACTATCTCACAGCTAATGGGCTATCAAGTGAAGCTTTTTTATCCTTGGAATATACTAGAGCTGTTCTTCCACCATCATACTTGGCTTCTTTCAATAATGAGGATTGGGTCTCTTCTTTAGATGCAGCATACAACAGAATCATCTCTGGTTCATACGATGGTATTGTGCGTACTTGGGACTTATCTGGTAAAGTATTGAAGCAGTACCAAGGCCACTCGGGTGCTATCAAAGCTGTTCAGTGGATCTCACCAACTAGAATAGTATCTGGTGGTAACGATAGACAAATACGTCTATGGAAAACGAGTACAGTGGAAAGCGATACGTTGCCAATAGAGGAAGAAGACGAAGATGAGCCTGAAGAAGGTAAAACACTGGCTATCTTGGAAGGTCATAAAGCTCCTATCAGCTCACTGGCTGTGAACGAAAACAGGATTTTATCTGCGTCTTACGATCATTCTGTGGGACTTTGGTCTACAAACTACAAGGAAATGATTACAATTGATCCATTATCTGATCCAAATAACAATGTGACATCTACTGCTGCCAAAAAGAGAAGAAAATTAGCTTTGGCTGATGCCTCGATAAGAAGAAGGGCACCATTATCATTCTTGGAAGGTCATTCTCAACCTGTTGAAGATATAATATTTGCCCATGACGATTCTACAGTGGCATATTCTGTGTCACAAGATCACACCATTAGAACATGGGATTTAGTGACTGCTCGTGCTGTTGACACTAGAACTACTGGGTATTCATTATTATCCGTAACAGCATTGACAAAATTAAACTTATTAGCATGTGGTTCTTCTGCTCGTCATATCACTTTACATGATCCAAGAACCAGTACCACCACTGTAACACAATCACAACTGAATGGTCATACTAACTTTGTCGTGTCTTTGAGTGCTTCTCCTGATAATGACTACATGTTTGTTTCAGGTTCCCACGATGGTACTGCTAAAGTATGGGATGTTAGAGCTCAAAAGGCATTATATACCATAACAAGAGAGTCTAAAGCTCCAAAAGGACAAGACAAAGTGTTTGCTGTGGAATGGGATCACGTTGCTGGTATCATCAGTGGTGGTGAAGACAAGAAACTACAAATAAATAGTAGCCCAGGCACTAGTAATTAGATTCATGACTATTATAGAACAATTTCTTTGTTCAGTTGAAGCTTGAAGTCCATCTTCCAAGACCGTAGTATCCTTTCCATAAACCTTTTGTATCTGTCAAGTATCCGGAAGTTGTGGACCCATAAGGTTTTGGCTCATCGAGATCTTTCCAACCCCTGATCTTACGTAGCTCTCGAAGTTCTTCTAATGAAAATTCAACAAATGGAGCAGTACCATATTTCAAAGGCCCAATATTTATCCATAGACCTTTTTTGTCTCCAATGATTCTCTCAAAACTTTTAAAGTAATCAAACAAATTTTGTGCCGTATCTATGAAGAATGCAGAGACTATCAGAACATTATCATAATCTGATTTATCTGAAATATCAAATTTTCTTAAGTCAGCATAATTAATTGTCAGATTTGATGGTTTTGTCGGTATTCTGGTAAAAGGAGCAGCTCTTAGTTGGTTCTTGGTTTGAACATGATGAGAATAAGTATGCAAGTAAGGGTATATATCAAACGACTCGTCAGGCCCATAGACGAACTCGTTACAAAGATACATCAAGCTTGAAAATTCAACAGAATGAATAGCTTTGAATGAAGGTTCCAATTTTGCCAATTCATGAGCAACTCTTCCCAACCCAGAACCAGGAACAATGACTAGAGTTTTTGATCTCTCACGTGCAGTTGGTAGGTTTGCTTCTATGTTCTGATTGATGTAGTCCAATAACGGTTTCAATTCATCAACTCCAAGTTCGGTCCAGTCTCTGGCAAAATGGGTTATAGCTTCAATAGATTTGGAGTTATTCTGATACAGCCCACTTCTCAATTCTAACTCGGAGACATCATGCGCTTTAATAGCAGTGCTGGCGATTTTCTTTGCCAGAAGGGATTGGGATTTTATAGCAGTTTCGACTTTTTGTATATGATCTAAGTAACCAATCGCTTTAGCTTGATCTTGGTCGGTGTGGCTTAATTTTTTGTAGTTTCCCAGTTTACGATTGTTCCAAGCAACAGTAGTCGACTCATACCTTTGCATAGTAACAATGGCATTAACCAAGTCTTGTCTTTCAGATTGCATATCAGTCTTTATAAATTTTCTAAGTAACCAGGAAAATGAGCGAGTCTTGTATAAGGAAGAGGACATGCCAATGATGAACAAAATGGTTGCAAATGATGACTTTGGAGCAAGCTGAGCAGCAATCACGTAGAGGGTGAGACACACCGAGAACCTTTTGAGAAGAAAGCTTACTTCGGAAGGATCAAAATTGTTCATTGATTGATCAGAAGATGATATTGGTTGTATCGTTTAAGAAAGTTTCTTCACTTGTTCTTTGATTTGGTTATTAACAACCGCGAAAATCAAATCTACACATGTAGAGTAACAATAATAGTGTATTCAGGTTAAAATACTGCTTGCTAATTATTGGGTTCTTTGTGGAGTTGTTTGCTATATTATCTTTATTTGGACTAGCACATTCTTGTTCTGTGGTAAAATAATCCATGATTTTGGTTGCAAAACACGAAATATGACACAAAATCATTACCAGCACGCGCCCATTATATACCCTTTAATACCATCATCAGTCAAGATACATTAATGCTAATAACTATCTTATGAGAGCTCTTCCCATACCAAGAAGATCACGGGCACGGTGGCTCAGAAGATTGATCCACAAGCTATACTCGATATTGTCCCTAGATTTCCTCTTCCACAGAAGAAACAGGATCGTCATAAAGAAGCGAAGAACACCATTCCATCGATCCTCCAGGAAGTATAAAGTGAAGCTACCTAAACATCAACGGTTCAGCCCAATACATCCATTCAAAAGAAGGGTGCTCGCAACACAAGTGCTAAACGAACTTACATGTTATCCCAACAGCACACTGCAAAGTGATGTTTCAACAGGGAAAAGATCAAGAATCCACAACAAACTATCCAAAGACAAAAGAGCATTCCATCGAGCAGCCAGACGCTTATTTCTAGTGAAGAGCTATAAACACGTCACATGTACACTTTACAACACTTCTTAGGCTCTTAATCAAGGCTTTTTCTTTCTTTGTTTCACCTTGATCTTTTAAATGATTGTAAGTAACTTTCCCCGGAAAAACTCTGTCCGGTTTCTTAATAATTTTTTTTTAATTATTCAAGAGTCTCTTCTCTCTTCAACAAAGTAAGTGACTGGGGGAAACTGTATAAATATTTATTCCTGATTTCATTTCCTTGAACCGTTTTCCTACATTTTTATCTGGTTATATATATATAATTTTTATAAACAAGGGATGGTTAATACAGTTGTTGTTATTGCTGGAACTGCTGGAACAGGAAAGTCAACTATCGGCGTTGAGATTGCCAAAATATTTGGTACCAAGTTCATTGAGGGAGATGATGTCCATCCAAAGGAAAATATAGAGAAAATGGCTAAAGGAATACCACTAGAAGATGAAGATAGATGGGGCTGGCTAGAACAAACTTCGCAGTTATCTACTGCAGCAGCTTCAGAAAACGTGCACCACATTTCTGTGATCTCATGCTCATCGTTGAAGAAAGTGTACAGGGACAAGATCCAAGCTACTGAGCCAAATACAAGATTTGTATATCTCTTCCTATTCACATCTAAAGAAGAATTGATCAAGCGAACCTTGGCAAGAAAAAACCACTTCATGAAACCTGAAATGCTGGATTCACAATTTGCCATCTTGGAACTTCCAGATCATAAAATAGAACCAACCACTTTAGTCATTGATGTTACAGAAAAGTCTGTTGATGAAATAGTTAAAATAGGTGTTACATTTGTTCGAACCTTAAAATGAACTATCTATTATCTAACGCATTAATATGTACATGCAAAAATTATATAGACGTTATATACTATATGTCCACCTTTCGGTTCAGCTTTTCCTCTTATATGGAGGTTTACCTTTAAATCCTCGCTTATTGTAACTTTTTTTAATTTTACCAACCTTCAAACACTCTAATGCTTCTTCGATCTTGATCTCCACCAGTGTTTTCAGATCATCAGCTCCTTCTCTGTCAACGAATAATGTTGGATATCTGTTGCTCATCCATAACCAAGCCATCAGCTTCTTATGTAATGTTTCCAAATTAGTAAGCTCAGTAGTGGTAGGTGATCCCTCTTTATTCAATAGATATGGGAAATTCATCTTCTCGAACATTAGAACATTTTTAGTATCGGTTTTGATGACTTGTGAAACAAAATTGGTCAATATTTCGGAAAAATGCTCAATCCTGTTACTCATTGGAATATTACTGATCTTCAGTTGATCCATAATTAACATTTGTTTAACCCTATCAAAAACAGCAAGATTCTCGCCTCTATCTCTAATATCTGCAGCCTCATAAATAGTCGAAGTTGATTCAACCTCATTTTTAAAAGCTTTCAAAATGTCACAAAGGGATGTTCCTGCTGGATATTCGCTGATATAATGTGACCAAACTTCGTCCTCAGGCCAGAGAACAGCTTTAGAAATGTCTTCAATATCTTCACTGAAACACTGACGAACATAATTCAATGTTTCAGGCTTGAACGCGCTCACATATCCAACAGATGTGTCCTTCTTATCATTCAAATCACTTTCCATTTCTTCAATCACAATGTCTTCCGTTGAGCTTTCTTTCTTTGAATCGGCCTGATAACGGCCGGCTCTACCTCCAATTTGTTTGACATGAGCAGGATGTATATTTGTCATAACATCACCGTTGAATTTTTTATGATCATCAAATATCACACGGTTTATTTTCAAATTCAACCCCATACCGATAGCATCAGATGCAACTAAAACATCATACTCACCACTGTTGAATTTCGAAGCTTCAGTGCTTCTCACTTCGGCTGGCAAGGCACCATATATCACACCACACTTAAGATTTGTCGATTTTTCAATCTCTAGTTTATAACTTAAAATTCTTTTTTTACTGAAAACAACTATGCAATCACCTTTTCTCAAATCATCCAAATGATCATAAAGAGGTTCGTCATCCACAACCAATTTACCTAATCTGTCATATTTGTTGATAACAATTTCATCCCCAGTTGATTCAATGATCTTTTTGATTAATGGAACAGCACGCTCTTCACCACACAGATGAACTTCTTTGGCTTGTGCACCCAGTAACGCAGCAGTCCAGGCCCATCCTCGGGTTTCATCTGATAGCATTTGTATCTCATCCAAAACAACCACATCATAATATGTATTTCTATCAATCATCTCAACAGTCCCACTAGAAAGAGTAGCTTTATTACCAAATTGGTCAAGATCTTCAACAACTTCTTCACCAGTAATCAGGTTACAACGAATTCCTTCAGACTTGAACCTATCATAAATCTCTCTAGCTAATAACCTCAAAGGGCCTGCAAAATATCCATTATTGGACTCCTTCAGTCTCTTTAATGCATTGTAGGTTTTACCACTATTTGTTGGACCTACATGCATGATGATTTTCCGTTTAATTTTTCTAGCTTTGGGATACCATTCTGCTGGATTCGATATATCAACCTTGATACTTTGTGGTGGTGTTCTATTTGTTTTCAATAAACGATATTCCTTATGAAGAGCTTTCTCAAAGAAATAATATATTTGTTCTTCTCTTGTCAGAATTGATAGAGAATTGAAATAATCTTGAACAATAGGTGATGAGAGGTTCATTATGAGATTTGGAATACTCTCCACTGAAGACAACAAAACTTCTTCCAAAGTTACTGGATCTGAAGCTATACCCTTTATCAATGATTTGTATAGCTTGTCCTCGAAGGATCTGAGAGTGCTCTTCATCAAAGGAAGATATTGATAATTTTCAAATACTTTGTTATAGTTTTGATATTTGAAAGAGTTGTCAAATGCATTCTTCTCCAAGGTGTAATAGCTTTTTTGGATGGTATCGGCCAAAATTGAATCAATATCAGTTCTGTTCTCCTTCAAGTTCCCTAATCGCTTGAAATTTTTATTGAAAGTTGGATCTTTAGACACAAAATCACCACCTCGTATCCAATCGTTACCACGAGATGACTCGCTCACATCCACGTTATATGCTCTGGGGAGAAATGAGTAACATCGCACTTTGACAAATGTAGCATTTAAGTGTGACAGTATCCCTTTTGAGTCCGCTCGAAGGCAATGTCGGTGCATCTTGGTCACAAAAAACACCGCTTTTCTATCTCTCTTTTAATCCATTGATGGGTATTTGGCATAAAGTTTTTTAATGCAATGGAAATTATGAGCACTGGCACAACATTATTTTCGCGACTTTTCCCCGAAACTTTGGCCGTTTTGTGATAATGATTTTGATGATGAAATCATTAATATATATTCATATTAGACTGAAGAATTTAATTCTTGTGTTCTGTTGTAGAAGTGGTTCTTATCAAGAGATCATAGACTTACAAACATAATGTTTCCCAACCAACCCACACGAGGCAACACTCAGCAGCAGCGAGATTACCTACTCAGACTCCAGCAGCACAAGCTCCACACTGGCAACAGTGGTGATTCCACAACGAGCATTAATCAGACAAGAAAGACACAATCCCAACAACAACAGCAACAGCAGCAACAGCAGCAGCAGCAGCAAAGACAGCATATAACTGGCCAATCTCAACAGAATGCATCGAATTATGGATTCCAGGGCCTATCACGGCCAGCTGTGATGGCTGGAAATAGCGTATTCACACTCTCACCATATAAGACCAGAAAAGATTCGGTGAGGCAAAATGTACTTCAGAAATATTCCATCATTGGCTATATTGCATCAGGTACGTACGGTAGAGTGTACAAGGCGAAATCCAAAGATTTCAAGAAAACTGGACTATTTGCTATCAAGAAATTCAAAGCTGAAAAAGAAGGGGAAGTTGTATGCTATACTGGAATTTCTCAATCCGCATCTAGAGAAATGGCACTATGTCGTGAATTGAACCATATCAATATTACTAAACTAGTGGAAATTATATTAGAAAACAAATCAATTTATATGGTGTTTGAATTTGCTGAGCATGATCTATTACAAATCGTGCACTATCATTCGCACCCTGAAACCAAGGCAATCCCAGAACAAACCATCAAATCTATAATGTGGCAAGTCTTGAATGGTGTGTCTTACCTTCATCAAAACTGGGTTCTACATAGAGATTTGAAGCCAGCAAATATCATGGTGACGTCTCAAGGGGTCATCAAGGTTGGAGATCTTGGTCTAGCTAGAAAGTTCAACAATCCACTGCAGACACTTTACAACGGTGATAAAGTTGTTGTAACTATCTGGTACAGAGCCCCCGAATTGTTATTAGGAGGTAGACACTATACCCCAGCTATTGATACATGGGCTGTTGGTTGTATCTTAGCTGAACTCCTGGCACTGAGACCGATATTTAAAGGTGAAGAAGCCAAAATGGACAACAAGAAAACGGTACCTTTTCAACGGAATCAGATGCAAAAGATTATCGAGATCTTAGGTACTCCTACAACTGAAAAATGGCCCTCGTTACAGAAATATCCTGAATATGCATCTTTTCAACATTTCAAACAGTTCCCTTCAAATCTACAAGCATGGTATCAATCTATCGGTGGTACAAATAAGAAATGTCTTCAACTATTATCAAGTCTATTAGAGTATGATCCTTCAAAAAGAATGACTGCATTTGATTCATTATTACACCCATATTTCCTAGAAGCTCCAAAAGTTTGTGAGAATATTTTTGAAGGACAAACTTTCAAATACCCTTCAAGAAGGATTCAAACTGATGACAGTGATATAACTTCTTCACAGACCACTGCGAAAAGAGCTTTCAATTCGGATAACAATGACAGCCTTTATCAAAGAAAGAAACAGAAATGATGAATGTTACGAACAGTTTAACAAGATTATTGCATTACAAAATTAATGAATCGTAGTGAAAAAGGATTAGACTAACTATACCCAAGCGTCAAGCTACCATTGATCTCCGGGATCATGCTAACTTGGGAGCTTAATGGTTCGTCGTCATCATCATAATCGTCATCAATGACTATCGCATTGCCATTCTTGAATGGTATATCCTTATTTTCTGTTTTTACAGCAGATTGCTGTTGGTCCTCTGGTAAAAAGAACGTATGTGCAGTGATCTTTTTCTTCGTTACTGGGATTTTACCATTTGGTGGCAATTTTGGCTTTTGATGTTTCTTTGGGTAGTCCTCATCGTCCATTAGAATCACCCCTGTAGCATTTGCGAGATAATCTTGGACATCTTTCTTTGATTTGATTTGTTTGGAATTGAATATCTTTGTTTTCTCTAGAACCACGTTTCTCAAAAATGGTCGAATTAAGCCGATTTCATTATCAATCTCGTCATCTCTCATTCTCTTAAATGGTAATTTCTCGAAATCTTCACGCTTGTCATGGATCACAGCTTCGGTTTGGTTAACTTCCGCAAATCTTGAATGCAACAAATGTAAAGGAATCGTATTACCGATCATACCAAATTCTTTATCAAGACCCAATTCTTTGAAACCAAAGAAATCTTCACCAATCTCATTTGAGAAATCACCTGATAGGTACTGTTCGCTGTTATCATCAAACGCTTTTTCATTGCTTAAGTCAACTGCTGGCCTCAAAAGAGTCTTTAAGAAATTCGATAGTTTCGCTCTAAGATCTTTCAACTTTGACCGCTGTCTCAAAACATTCTCATGGACATAGATGTACAAATCGTCAGGTTTTCTTATTCCGTTTTGGAGTAATGATAAATGCAGGATATGTTTTCCCTTCTTATCTTTATTTATGGAAGGTGTCTCAAGATGTGTCTTTAACGTCTTGACAAGATTATCCATAAAGTCACCAGTTACTTGAGTCAATGTATCAACGGCAAAATGTTCTGTTGATTCAAACCCACCTTGCATGGCTATTTTAGATGCTATTTTCTTCAATACGGCATAAATCAATTCCTTATTAAACTTATCATGATTCTCCAATCTTGATACGGGATCCAAATCAATGGAATCATTTACTTCTTCTATTTCAGGTGGTTTGAATTGTGAATGATGTAAAAATTGCTGTTGTTGCATTTGTCTGATCAATGATATTTTGAAACATAGTTTTCTAATCTCTTGCATTTCTTTGATATTTTCATTGATGACTTTGTTTAAACCTCCATTTTTAGGTGCAAACTGTGACGGCTCTTGAAAGCCTCCTTGTTCAAGCACTTTATCCACAAGCTTAGCCTCATCCAATTCTATCTGATCTTCATCTAAACCTCTATATAGCAAAGGAGGTATCATACCAGCCATATTATATTCAAGTAAATATGGTTCATCATCGATTTTTTGATTTGTAGGTTTGAAAACAGTTGGTATCTTCTTATCTTGCGTTCGCTCTCTTTCAGGATCTTTGAAACTTTTTGGCCCACCCAGGATAGCCTCGGTGTCTCTATTCAGTTGATTGTTCTTAAATAAATCAGATCTTCTGATACACAAATCAGCCCTAATCTTCGAAGTCAAATTCTTCCAAGTACTCATCTCAAGATCGTCTTTATCATTATCATCGGTATTCAAATAATCATTCGTTTCACCATTATCGTCGTCCTCCACTTCTGTGGTTTCACCAACGGGTTTGGCTGATATATTTGCTTCTGGATGCTGAACAGTTTTATCACTCATTCCAGTAGCAAGATCAGGAGTAGCATTGTTTGTTTCCGTGAGATCTTCAGCCGCTGTGGGAATGGTACTTTCTTCTTTGACTTCACCGTTACGTGTTCTCTTCTTTCCTTTCTTTGAACCAGTCTTACCAGAAACAAAAGGTGTGCTAACATCATTTTCGCCCTCTGCTTCTGCTTCTGCCTCTACCTCTGCTTCAACCTCTGAACGGTCTCGAATAGTGATGTCAGGGATTAGTGGGATCAACTGCAATGACTTTTTCTGCATAGCAATCGCATGGGCACGCAAGAAATGTCTTGGGTCAGAGTTATATGTCAAACAATTCTTCCAAATCAACATGACATCATCAACAAACTCTGTCTTAGATTTGTATTGAAAAGCCTTCAAATTTTTTAAGATGGTGTTCAAATCCATTGGCTTTTTAATCACTTGTGAATAATTTGGGGCTTCCCTTTTGCTCACCTTGTTCAAAAAGGCAGTGGAATATTCTGTATAGCCCCGCAGCTCCATTATAACTTTCTCACATGCTTCATAAAGTTCTTCTTGTCCAATTTTATCATCACTTGCCCATTTGGAACGATTTTTCCTAACATCCATTATTAATTGGCGCAACTCATTATCTTGGAGATTGAGTTTTTCTTTATTATCATCAATTGAACGAAGTAAATGCTTCAACGAGAGATTAGCTGCCCCAAGGTTCATCGAGAACAGATCTGTGATATTGGATTGATCGTTATCCTCAAGCAACTTATCATTTTCCTCAAGCTTTCTGCGCTTTATCAGAGTCTCTTTGTCATTCTCAAAATTATGGTAGATGTTGTTGAAGTTGCGCACTAGATTTTTTGGATCGAACTGGTTAGCTTCTGACTGAACAATGGGTACTTCCAGTATCAGGTTACCATCAGAGTCATATGTTTGATCTACTGTTGGATCGGTTTCCATCGGCGTATCTGGAGTATTTGCAGATATCTGATTTTTCTCCTTATCCGTATCATCATCTTCTTCTTCTTCATCGTCATCATAATCATCGTCGTAATCAGTGTTTTTCAGTTTAGAAGCGATTGGATCATTGGATATCAGTGGCATGTTATCGCCTGTGCTTTTGTCCTCATCTTCAACTTCAAATATATCGTAATCAGCTTCGTCATGTAAATCATCATAATATAACAGTACGGCTTTATCATATAATATATAACGGATCTTCAAAGCCAATGATCTCGCAGATTCAATACCATTAGGTATGGTCTGTTCAGACATGATATCATGCGAGCCAAAGCTATCCTCGCCCTTAGGTTTTGCCTTCTCACTACCATTCTCTTTGTTGTTGGGCTGAATTTGAGGTAATGGAGTCTCTTTGTTTTCCAGCTTGACTGAATCTAGAGGTTTAGTAGGTAGTGGAGTACTTGTGGAGTTGGACTTAGCATAAGTGCTTTCTGGTAGCTGCTCTTGTGAATCAGGCGTGATTACTGTCCCTATAAACTTCAAAGATAGCTTCGAGTTTATAAATAACTTGAAAACATTTTTTGGGTCTTTTGAGTTCACCAAAATTTGTTCCAACACTTGTAATTGTTGATGAGATAGATAATAGTTGAATATACCCTTTTTGAAGAGTTTGAGGGCCACCGAGTAAAGCTTCTCGGTGTCATTTCGCTCGAAAATCCTCAGAGAATCAGACATTGCGAAATTCAACTTTCAAGGGCGTTTCCAGCGATTCGTAGACACCGATTGTCGTTGACTATTTCGTGCGTTCACAGCATATTTTGTTTACTCTTTGAAGCTTTTTTCCCAAAGTAAAGTGAAAGAATCCGCGAAATTTTAGTCACGTGTATTTTGTTATATATTCAGGTGACATATCACGTGCCTCAGAAAAAATGTGTTGGAGAGGAATCTCGTTTATCGAGCATTTTTCTGTAAACGATCAATGAAAAAGTAACACCAAATGTATAAATTACTGGCTTCTTCTTGTTTTTTTTAACTTCATTCTTTCCATAGCAACTTGCTAAAAACTCATTTATTTCAGGTACTATGTCTGACAACTCTGTGTATATCGTCGCTGCTTCCAGAACCCCAATTGGTTCTTTCCAAGGTGTCCTTTCTTCGCAAACCTATGTTGATCTAGGTACCCACGCTGTCAAAGCTGCATTGGCCAAAGTTCCAGAAATCAACCCAACCGATGTTGAAGAAATTGTCTTTGGTAACGTTGTTCAAGCCAACGTTGGCCAGAACCCAGCCAGACAAGTTGCCTTGAAATCTGGTTTAGGTGTTGACACCGTCGCGTCTACTATCAACAAAGTTTGTGCTTCTGGTTTGAAGTCCACTATAATAGCCGCTCAATCCATCTTATTGGGTAATGCTGACATTGTCGTTGCCGGTGGTGCGGAATCCATGACCAATGCTCCTTATTATGTTCCAGCTGCCCGTTCTGGTGCTCGTTACGGTGATTCTGTTCTTGTTGACGGTTTGCAACGTGATGGTTTAGCTGATGCCTATGATGGTACTGCTATGGGTGTCAGTGCTGAAAAATGTGCCAGAGATCACATTTTCTCAAGAGAAGACCAAGATAACTTTGCCATTGCCTCTTACCAAAAAGCACAAGCTGCTCACCAAGCTGGAAAATTCAAAAATGAAATTGCCCCAGTGACCATCAAAGGGTACAGAGGTAAACCAGATACCGTTGTTGAAGTTGACGAAGAATCTACAAAATTGAACATTGATAAGTTGAGATCTGCTAGAACTGTTTTCCAAAAAGAAAATGGTACTGTTACTGCTGCCAATGCTTCTCCAATTAATGATGGTGCTGCTGCTTTGGTTTTAGTCTCTCACAAAAAATTGGTTGAACTTAAATTGAAACCAATTGCTAGAATCTTAGGTTGGGGTGAAGCCGCTCAAAACCCAGAAGATTTCACTACTGCTCCATCTTTGGCCGTTCCAAAGGCCTTGAAACACGCTAATTTGACCTTAGATGATATTGATTTCTTTGAATTCAATGAAGCTTTCTCAGTTGTTGGCTTAGCTAACCAAAAGATCTTAAATATTCCTGATGAAAAACTGAATGTTTATGGTGGTGCTGTTGCCATTGGTCATCCATTAGGTGCTTCAGGTGCAAGAATCATTGTTACCTTGACCTCTGTGCTTCAACAAGAAAATGGTAAAATTGGTGTTGCTGCTATCTGTAATGGTGGTGGTGGTGCTTCATCCATTGTCATTGAAAAGTTATCATCTGAACATGTTTCTTTGTAAATCTAATGTATAACTATCTAGCTACTTATTTCTAATCATTCACAAAACATAAATCTACATATAATGTATTTGTTACATCGAACAATATTCATGTACCACCCATGATAAGAGAATATTTCAAATATAGACGTTCATAATACATGATATTTGCCAGCTAGACATCATGTATAATACTCGTATTCATATGCTAATAATTTAATATAGTTGGCTCTACATATTGAAAGACTATAATTCATCAAATCGTTTATTTATGATTATTGACGTAATCTATATTACTATTATTATTGTGTTGTACTTTAAGGTCATGAAAATGTAATTAATGCTTGAAAATTAGCGGAAAAATGGTATTGTGTCTTTCTGTGATTCATAATTAATGTTGAAGCTATCATTAGCAATGGTTGAGTAATTGATATCTGACATGAGTTCTATATCTTTTCCATAATAAATTGTTTTGGTACTAACATTGGCAGCTAATCTGTATAATTCTTGAGGGTACTCGTCAAGTTCATACTCATCTTCAGAATTATCAATCTGATGATCTGAAAATCCCCATGATTCAAGATCGCTTGAGAAATAATCTGAGTCATCTGTGTTTTGATAATCTTCCTCTTTTGATAGTGGGCCTTCCGTTGTAAATGACTTGCAATGAATGACAAGATGCTTTAACTCAGAAAGCGATAACCTTTCAGTAGGATTCTGTTCTAGACACTTGATCAGAATCATGTATAGGTCATTTGATATAGGAAGAATGTCTTTCAATACTGTTTTATTCTTCTGGAAGACACTATATGTTTTATCAGTGTGTGGACATGCCTTGCTCCATGGGTTTCTCATGCATGTCAAGTTAATCAAGATAATACCTAAGGACCAGAGATCTCCCATGTTCGAAGGATAAAACACATCAGACACTTCAGGTGATGGCTTTAGTGATTGAACTCTCTCAGGTGGCATATAATATGATGATCCAATACATTTGTGTGAGTTCATGAACTTTTCGGTTGTACTTAAACCGAAGTCCCCAATAACCAACTTCTCACCATTTGATGCACACATGATATTTTCTGGTTTGATATCACAGTGATATATTCCTCTAGAATGACAATACTGGACCACATTGATTAGTTGGGTGAAGACGTTTTTGATTAAAGAGGGTGAGGAATTGACGTATCTTGTTCTATCGACAATATTTGTAAATAAGTCGCCCTCGGAGAAATAGTCCATAAAGACGAAAACTGCTATAGGTGAATCCAAAACCTCATGAATTGTTATCACATTAGGATGGTTATGGACTTGTAGATGCAGAATAATCTCTCTCAAGAAAATCGGTTGTTTGCTAGATGCAGACACTTGTGAGAGTTTTGTGAGATTGTATGTGTTCATGTTCTTGAAGGTGGAGAGATTTCTGTAGAACTGTTGTAAAAGATAATCACTCTGTTTGTTTGTAGCTTTATCAACTTTCTTAGCGATAACTTTCATTGCAAATAAAGCATTAGTATGTGGGTTCTTCACCAGAAACACTAGCCCATAGGCACCAGTACCTATAAGTT
Source organism: Wickerhamomyces sp. yHMH617 (assembly GCA_030571115.1). Taxonomy (NCBI): domain Eukaryota; kingdom Fungi; phylum Ascomycota; class Saccharomycetes; order Phaffomycetales; family Wickerhamomycetaceae; genus Wickerhamomyces; species Wickerhamomyces sp. yHMH617. Next base: position 159,670 of record JAJLXD010000024.1, on the reverse strand, counting down.
TGATAATTCGATACTGGTTAATGAACGATCCTTCAAAGTTGTAATTGGTCATGTCATTCGTTGTAGTAAGGATTCGTAGTGAGATTCAGAAGAATTCGATTTGCCAATCTATTTATGATAGAAGAAAATGGGTGTTTATAAGTTTGTAGTATCGATAAATGATAATCAGGTCATCAGCCTTAATATGCAGATCCAGGGGCAGGTAATGATTAAAAGGTGTCAGTTGACAGTTCCAGATAGTCGTACCATGCCAGTTAACTAAACTCAATCATCTTGGACCTTTAACAATAAACGAAAGCCAGACCACTTATTGGCACATTTTATGGAGTGATGTGTAGACCCAATTAGGTAATTAAAATCAGCCAACAAGCCAACAAAAAAAAAGCCAGGCGTTAAGGTAATATAATTCAGTGTGTGGTGAGGGTGGCTAGTTGGTCTATCAGATTCGTTTAGGGTGTTCTCCTCTTTCCAACCAGCTCATTTGCTCACTTTCCCCTAGTTAATTGTAGTTCATCCGTTGTAATCTTGGAAAGGTTTTGTTGTATCAGATCGTACGTTATGTATGTTTTACGATGAATAACTAAATATCTCATGACATCACAAATTTTTTAATTCATTCAGTAGACGCTCGATATTTGAGTCTTTGAGTCTTTGAGTGTTCTTGACCCTTCGGCACTGCAAACTTACAAAATATTAAGCTCATAAGCTCTAACTAACATGTAAAAGTAGTCTACTACAATACAACTATCTAACTAAACACTATACACTATATCAATAGTTTGATAAATCTCCCCACCTCACAATTTCCCACCTCACTCGCTCAAGCAATTTTTTAAACCCAATGCTCACGTGATGCATCATGTGATGCGTCATGTGACTCCCCTAAAATGACGATTATCGGAAGTGTCAATCAGTCAAAGATTCATAATTAAAATATATTCAAATCACTTGTTAGATCAAACTACGTTATCTTTTCAAGTGCTAGATATGGCTTCGCTGAACAATACCAGCCACTTCATACAGAATGTCTCGAATGTCACGACACATGCACTTGCAATTGGTAACAACACGGCGAATTCTACGTGGTTGATTCCCCGGTTATTCTCATCCCTCACAAGAGCCATACTGGATCAAGCGAGCGAAATGTCACAGCAACAGCAGCGTTCAATACAAAATATGCAAGACTACATAGCGAGTGAAGAAGTCCAACAACAGCTCCAGGATCTCGAAAGCAGTAGGGCATTGCTGAACTTCAACTATTTTGTTAGCCCTTATGCAGGTGCCTGTATGATAATGGCTATCTTACTGAACAGAACAGTCGTATTCGCTTCTTCTAGGACCTCTAACAATACTAGAAGACAATCACCATCGAACTCTGCAAAATTTCTTTTGCGATCAATAGCTGTATTCTTTGTGATTAAGATGATGTGGGAGGTATTGTTACAATTTACGGGTTATTCAACCAGTTTAAGAAGTTTCTTAATTGGTATAAACAAATTAATCTCTACTGAGCCTTTGACAAAGTTGAAATTAGACTCCTTGCTATGGAAGATCTTCTTAACTCTTTGCTTTTCACAATTTCTTGAAACGTTTGTTTCAATTGCATCGGGCCAACTCCCTTCAAATGATACAGGTTTAACGTTGTTTGAGCAATCTTTGGCATTTCAAGAATCACAATTTTTAAAAAAACCAACAGTTCAGCTCCTGGTGATACTGTCATTCTCATTATTGAATCAGCTAGTGATACAAATAATGGGCTTGACCAATTTGAAAAAGTATCAATTTATACCTTCAACTATCATGGGTGTTTCATTTTTGCTATATTATATTTACAACATTTACTCTGGTGATTTGTTATATTTCCCTTGGGTGGTTATAATCTCCATAATACCCCAGATAACAGTTTTAGCCATTTCTAGTTTCTGTCTATCCATCTATGGTCTTGCTGTATGGATCAACGGATCAAGTGACCAGTTAACGTACACCCCTATGATGAGAAATTTGAAAGATTCATTGAACTTACAATGGCACGATGACTTTAACTCGGTTCTCATGAGATTTGGTTTCATAATATTTACCGCTGTTGATAACGAAGATTATGTTAATGAATATTCTTCGTTGACTTTGGCAGCTAAGACTTATCTAGATGATAACACCGCAGATGGTACAGGGCACCTCTTGAGTGGATACTTCAACAAAGTTGAGAAAGATCCTGAACTTCTCAGCAAACTGAATGTCTCCAAGCAAAAGAGCAGTGATGGTGGTGTTACAAATTCATGGCTATTACTGAAGAAGTACGCAAATCTGATGAGATTGATTCAAGCTTTGTTCCAATTAGGTCTCAAACAGTTCAATGGTTCCAAAAAGCAAAAAAAAAAAAAATTAGCTCCCTTTGATGTAAATGATTATCCATTCTTTACCGATAATCCATCACTGTTACAGACTTCTCAACCAGCAATAAGACCAGATGATGATACTTTCAACGATGAATCTGAAGATTTCACATATGAGTCCGAAAGTGAATCAGAGCCATTAGAGTTTGACTCTGATTTCGAAGACTTAGAATCAAATGAATACATACCAACACTATCTGCACTACGAGAATCACATAAACCTCAAGGTTCATCAAAGAATATTTCTCAGTATAAGGAAAAGCCATTAAACGAATTACTACAATCACAAGATTTGATTCAATTGATTAGCCCAACCACTATTGATGATCTATCAAATTTAAACAGCATAAGAACACATATATTACAAGATCAGAGAATCACCCGGAGCAAATACGCAGAAATTAATCAAGATGATCTACTAAGAGAAGTGATTCTAAGAAATAGAGTCAATTCAACACATGAACATCAAAACTTTGAAGAATTCACTGAAACGCCATGTGTTGTCTGTCAAACCAACCAAAGAACAATCATCCTATGGCCTTGTAAATGTTTCGCCCTATGTGAAACGTGCAGGGTGAATTTGGGAGTCCGGGGGTTCAGAATATGTGTTTGTTGCAGAGGCAGTGTTGAGGGCTTTAGTAAAGTATATATTCCTTGAGTCAAAGAAACGAAAATTATGATCATACTACTACTAATACATTGTAAAAATATGTACATCTTGTACTATTATTTCTGTTGGTTTAAAGAAGACAAGGTAGCTAACAACGATGCGACATTAGAAGTACCTTGTTGTTGCTGCTGTGGTTGTTGTTGTTGCTGCTGCAATGGTTGTTGTTGTTGTGCATGTGGCTGATATGGGTTGTAGGTGTTATATTGTTGTGGTATTTGTTGCTGTTGTAGCTGATGTAGCTGTTGGGGCGGTGCTTGAGGTTGAAGTTTGCTCAGTAGTGAAGCTACGTCAACATCTCCTATCTGTGGAGCAGCCTGCTGGTATGGGTTGTAAGCCTGTTGCTGCTGCTGTTGTTGTTGGTAAGGATTATAGCCAGGTTGAACAGCAGGTTGTGGCTGGGTTTGTGTGCCTGCAAGGGCCAATAAGCTTTGCAAAGCTTGAGGTGGCAGATGTTGTAATGATTGCAGTAGTGCATTGGCATCTGGTGCATGAGGGGCCGGAGTGTTGTAAGCTGGGACAGCATTGAAAGCTGGCTGGGCATTGAAAGAAGGTGGTGAAGCACTAATACCAAAGCCACCTCTCGAGTTGAAAGATTGAGACGGTTGACGCTTTTGCTTAGCTCTTTTCACCAATGAAAGGGTGTCAGCAGGTGAGATTGTCATATACTCATCAAATCTAATGCCACCATCAGGAGTGTTCTCGTAGATAAAAACATCTAAAGTTCTGTTTTTGTTCACCAAAGCAACACTCAAAATACCAGAATAAGCAGCATTGCTGATTTTCTTGTCAAGATTTTGACCAGGTTTCAAATACTCGACATTCACATTGACACCAGCATATTCTAAAGTTTTGGATGCTTCTCTCGCAAATTGAGGATCGGCACTTTGTTTTACAAATATTTGAACGTCAGTGGCTCCTCCTTGTTTTCTTTTTGAATCATTATCATATCTTGAACCACTATGACTCTCATATGGAGCTGGTTCGTCTCTACCTCTCTTTCTTGTCTCATTTCGTTGGTTTAAACCACCTCTTTGTACTGATTGCTCAGAAGTATCAGGTCTTGAATTTTTCGCAACTTCAAGGTATAGGTCCTTGTTGTATAATTTGATCCCTCTTTCAGCTTCAATAGCTTTCAGAACAGATTCAGCTTCATCAAATTGCAAGAACGCATATGTGTTCTTCATCGCAATCTGTAATAAGTTACCATAAACACTAAACATTCTAAAAATGTTCTCTTTAGAGAAATTAGCTGGGAGATTACCAACATATAGTCTTGAGTATGGTTTGAAACTTGATTTTCTGCTGTACTTAGCTTCGTTGTCCAGGAAAGCGTTATATTTCTGTCTCTCATCTAAAGACAGAGGAGCATCGAAATCTGGTCTGTGAGCGCCTCTTTCTTGAGCTTTAGCCAGCTGTTGATTTGCAATAGATGGTGAGTTTGTGGAAGAGATTTTCTGAAACTCTTCAAGAACTCGCTTTTGTTGATCTTCATAAGATAATTTGGTGAATTCTGGATCCGAGAATAGTTTTAAAGTTAATTCAGATGTGAGACTTGGGTTAGTAACAGGTGATGCAATAGGAGCTTGAGTGCTATCAGCAGTGAGAGCAGAAGTAGTTACACCGGATGAAGATTGTTGTTCTACTTTGTCGGTGGATGATTCTTCAGAGAGGGGGTCGTACTCATCCTCTTCTTCGTCTTCGATAGTTTCGTTCTTAGTAGAAATACTATCAGAAGTTGCCGCAGCTGCTTCATCGTTAATATCAGCAGTTGGGTCATATTCGTCTTCGTCATCTTCTTCATTCTCTTCTTCAACCTTACCTTCAGGTGCTGGTTGAACTGGTTGTTCATCTATGGTCTTATTTATGTCCTCCTGTTTTTCCTGAGAGAGTCTTTTGTTCTCCTCTTCTTCATCGAGAGAGTCGTACAAGTGTTCGCTATCGGATTCTTCTTGATCAGCTTCTGCTGTTGGTTGTTTAGATTCAAGAGAAGTATCGTTGTCGCCATCAAGCTTATCAGAATGAGAATTTATTGGTTCTGGATCGTCATGTTTTGGGGAAAGTTGCTGTTCAGGAATCTCGATAGCACTATGAGAATCGTCTCCAATCTCATACAAATTGTCAGAGTCGGACATTGAAAAAAAAAGAAAAACTTAGTTTAAAGAGATTTTGCAAACGAAAAGAGCGTAGTAAATTGTAAGTTGTAATAAGAAGTTGGTGGTTTCCATGGATAAACAAAAATTTTAATTAATTTGCAACTATGAGCCGGGTAACAAATTATTAAAAATTTATATCACGTGACTAATTCGCGCCCAAAAGTCGAGAAAATCATCAAGTTTGAATTTACAGTGTGCTGATTGGTCGAATATTTATATTAACAAGAACCAACAAATCATAAATAAACCAGAATTTATGTACCCAATAAATATAATCAACATTAAAACAAATGACAATCTCGTAACCAGAACCTTTTATATAACCCACTGTACCTTTGGTACTTTTCTTTTCATTGCTTCTTAGAGGCTTTTTCCTGTAAATATTTCTTTTCGTCTTCGTTATTTATACTGTGAGCAGGACATGGCACCACCGAAGAGCCTGCAACCGTCACAAAACACACAGCAAATGTTGTATAGAAAAGATTGTTTGTGAACTTGAGTCTCAAAGTTGACCTCATCATCTTATAATGGTGTAGGATTGGTGTGTTTTTTTTCTAAAGCTTTGGAGAACAGCTGCTTCCAATAGTCTATTTTATTTTTTTTTTTTTGGTTTTCTTTTTTTTTTTTTTCTTCAAAATTACATTCAAAAATTATAATGTTGCACTAATCAAAAAAATAACATAAAACCTAAAAGACTATACAGCTTCTTTTTGCAACCTGTTCCATTCTTTGATATACTGGTAGATTCTGCTCTTGTTCTCTTCCAATTGTGAAGCCTCAACCAGTTTCCGCACCTGGTGGATCTTGCTAAGTGTTTCATCATGGTTCAGAAGAGTTTCTGACCTCTCTTCGTCAGGGTCCTGTTCGACTTGTAATAAGAAATCGTGTAACACTCTGAAGTGTTGTTGAAGGGTAGGATTTCTAAAATCACTTGGCTGATATCCATTCTTCAACTTCAATTGTAGTAGTATAAGCTTTGTGATTTTTTTTAACTGCTCATCAGGTCTGGAGTCTTTTGATAATATCTCATTCTCGAACCCATCTGGGAGCTTTCTGATGTCGTCCAAAAATGGAAGTCTTATCAAGAAAAATCCTTCTGCAAATGGCCTCTGAGATGCCTGTAATGCATAGTATGTAGGTTGTCCAGATACTCGTGTCTTACCAAACAAAATAGCAACTTTATTTTGCTTCCTCAAACTCTTATACAAAGCAGCCAAAGTTCTTGTTGACCCGGAAACCAGTTCCTCATCAGGTGTTATGAAAGAAGAAGTCGTAACGTTATAGTGTAGCTTGATTCCAGAACGTTCATCTTTGAATCCTAACAGTCGTAAGAATGATACTTTGGAGTCATGATATTTGTTCAGTTCTTTGATCTGTTCTTCACTTGGTAGAATAAAGTCAGAAGCTCCTGATCCAGTTGTGTAAACTCTTGCCGTTTGTTCGAACTCTTCACCAGTTTTTTCATTAATCAATCTTCTGTTTGAATATGCATTCTTTCTGTAATTAATTGTTTCGTATAGATATTTGACTCTGGTTGCCTTCTCATGAGAATAAACAGAGTACCCGCGTACGCCAACTGTTACTCCGAATCCAAGTTCTAAGGTTGTTTCTAGTTGCTTTCTTTTGATTTCTTTCCTTCTTAATATACGCTCCTTAATGTATTTCACGTCAATAGGTCTGGTATTTGGACCATCAAACACCACGCTATCATTAGTTACATCCTCAGAGGTAGGATCATAGTTACTCAACATTAGCTCGGAATATAGAGTTTCATTGAAAGGTTTCTGTTCTGTTGATATGAAAAATGGGTATATGTTGATTAAACTGTCATCCAAATTGATACAGGTATTTCTCAAAATGTTTTTCTGGATTGAATTTGATGGATCAATTGGTTCATCATTATCAGTGAACAGAAAGACTTTCTTATTATTGTAAAGCTTCTGGAACTCCTTTTTAGTTAGGAAATCATCTTGAACAACACGTAAAACATCGTCCAATGGGTTCTCACTAGTGACTTTCTCTGCAACCTTGAAGCGCTCAGCTAATGGTACGTAAGGTCTTTCATCCAGATCATCATCTTTAGGTATACTAAGCTCTAAAATATCAGGAATTATTTTCATATCTGTTGGATTTAAATCTTGTAAACCAAATAATCTCTCTATTCCATCTTTACATCCACTTGTAGTAATGGTTCCATTGAAGAGATAGACCCCATATCCTGTGTTTGGTAGCGTTATAATTGAATGTGACATTGACTCTTGGATGGCTTCTAATATGATTTCCAAATGGCTTTGGCCACTGAAAGGATCTTCAATTAACAATGTATCAGATAGCTCAATCACAAACACCAATCCCTCGTGCATATCATAGAGTTTCCTCTGCACAAGTTCATCATCTTCTGAGGACATTTTAAGCAAACAATCAGTAATCTTTTGAATCAATTATCAGACAAACCTCTGGGACCTGGAATCAACCAAACAAATAATTAACGAAAGAATAATCAGATAGAGTGTGTATTAGCTTCCCGAGTAGAGGCTTCCTTAACTATTGTCTTATTTCTCTGTAATTATAAGTGAACTTCCCGGAAAATGCTTAGTCAGGTGATTGAATAATTGCAAATTTCCGACTCGTTCGCGGCTAAAAAAATTTTGGCACTTATTGAATATTAATGAAGCGTTTTATAACTTGAGATTTTAAAAGAATTCTACTTCTTGTGAGAGATGGCGTTTTACAGAGTTGTGCTGAAAAGATCAACGATTGCTCTTCCTCAGAGAATCAAAGAAACTGTCACCAAATTGGGACTGAAAAAAACTGGATCCATCTCATATAGAGCAATAACACCTAGTGCAGCTGGTATGATATTAAAAGTTAAAGAATTAGTTGATGTTGATGTGGTTGATCAAAAACTGAAGAAGTCTGAAGAAAGAAGACTCAGAAAAAGTGATCCTGGCTTCACCGTTGAGAAGGCTCTATAAAACTACATGCCATTTTCAAAGGATTTAAACTAACCACGTCTTGAAGATGTCCCAACTTCCATTGAATGATAATCATGCTATTCCATGAGGCCACACATGTAAATATTATAAAGCAAGTTGTTGATTCAATAACTGGCCTGAAGGTTTCAGTAAAATGGGTATTTTTGTATATTAGAACTTATAATGTAATGAATGATATTGATAAACCAAATCAAACCTCATGGTTTCTGGCGTTCTTCAAAGTGTATCGAATAGGTATTGCATAAATTCATAAAAGCGCAAAAACAGTAAGCATCAAGGGTAAGAGTTTATGGCCATAAAGTGCAGTTTAAAGATAGAGTTAGCAATTGTGATTTTGTGGTCTTCTTGGAAGGAAATTCAAGATCTGTATTCAAAATTGAACTCAGTATTCTGCAAGAGATTCTTCGTGTCGAAAAAACTAGTTTGATTGTTGTACTTATCGGTGAATTGTCCTTGTAGATGGGTCTCATCCGGTACGATGACACTGCTATCCACTAACTTGACCAAATCACTTCTATCCATGGCTTTGCCTTCAAAGCTTAATTCCATCGTCGTATCTATAATTGAGTTTTCTTGTTGCTGTACTTCGATCATTCTTTTGTTTTTCTTTATCGAACTACTGACATCAACCACTTCATCTCTGATTCTTTTCAAGGGGGTAGAAACGAATGATTCTTTAACTAACAACTTATTTACTAACTTCTTTGGTTGTTTCTTATCAGTGTTAAAAATATCAATTTCAACATCACCTAATTTGAGTGTCTTTGCCTTTGATCTATTAGCTAATACTATCTGAACTGCAGGATCATTCATATTCATAGATGTTCTCAATGGGTTTTCAAAGCCTGCCAGTGTTTCAAGATAAGTTGAGTGCAGTTTAGTATTGACAAGCAGAGCAGTTGGTCTTTCAACAAACTTTGGAAGCTCATTTATTATTGGCTGTGCAGGTGAGTGTTTTTTAATCGAATCAGATTTAGGTAAAGCTGTAGGAAAAGTATAATTCAAAGGGCCATATACAGCTGATTGACGGTAGTCTGCGATTCTAGTGATCGAAGGGTGCTGTTTCTTTTGCTTGGTGGTCTGGTTTTGCCCATTGTTATTATTGCCTGAGGCATTGAAGTTCCTTTTATTTCGGTTCTGAGAAAAGCGTTGATTGCTGTTATATGTCTTCTTCTTGTTGTTATTGTTGTTGTTGTTGATGTTGTCACCAGCGATGTTTCCATTTCCATGGTTGTTGAAGGATTTCAGCATCATCTCTGTGGCTTGTCTTCAAACAATCTTTGGGTCAGTTGAGACTTTGAGAGTTGTCAGTTAAGAACTTGAGAGTGATTGAGAGATTTTATATGCCCCATCACTGTGACAACAAAACCCAAACCATTGTTTTGATTTGGAGTTTACAATTTGCTGTTTTTGGTAGTTTCCCAATTCAGGATGTTTACAGTAATAACAAATTTTATTAGGTAATCATTTATGCAATTAAATGCTTCATCTGCAGCATCACTTGAGCAATTTGAAGGGTTTTTGAATCTAATGAGCTTACAGATATGTACCTCCTGGTCTATATTAAGACAGTGACAGGGGTTCTCATTGAAGCGTTAAATTCACAAATACCGAGCAATCAGCATACGAACAGCATTTGTGATTATATTTATAGTTTTACGAGCCGTTCAGTTCTTTTATCGGTATACGAAACATTGCTATACGACAAGCCGAGCATACATAGTACATCCTACATGATGCATTTAACCTAAACGATCTCATTAAAATCTCTACTAGTTGGGTGATTGGGATCTATGGGGAACTTTACGAAAATCCATATTGATTGTATAAATACCCACCAGAATAACACTTTCGAACATTCATTCTTTCAATGAATTGCTTTGACTTATTCTTCTATGCAACAACAAGGAAACGCTGACACAAGTTTGCAACTCAAGATCGATAATGGCCATGCGAGGCGAATGGGTCCAACTGAAAACTTCTTCTCAGTATGGCAACGACAAAAGATGTATAAGAACTTTGCAATAGTCGCCCATTTCAACCAAGATATTCAATCAGACAAAGAATTACTTTTCAGAGCCTTGAGAGCTGTCCTTTTAAAATACCCAATACTACTTGCTGGTGTCAACAAGACAGACTATTCAGACCTTTCTAAACCAAGACCGATCCATGATTATATCAGGGTCCATGACTCGTTGAGCTTTGACCAAGTTGTTATCGATCTTCCACAAGAGTTGCTAGAACTTGAGACCAAAGAAGAGCAATTGCAATATATCAACACAAACTTCAGTTGGTCTTATGAAGATGATGACTTGCTATGGAAGTTAGGATTCCTGGACTCGCATACCATGGTTTATATTTCAAACCATTGTCTGTCAGATGGTATATCTGGCCAAAATCTGTTTGAAGACTTACTTGAGTCTCTCAACGAAACTGGCTCTTCACAAGACACTATTAATATTCATGAGCAATTTCTTTTCAACTACAATCAAGATCATAAGGTTTTGCCTAAATTGCCACCTTGCTTAGACTCTGTCGTAAAGTATTCACCTCCAATGTTATATCCATTGGAATACTTCTTTAATGCTTTAGTCTTTTGGAATTTATGTTATAAATCCAAACATCAGCCTGAGAGAGGAGATAACTTCCACTATAGGTTAATTAATATCCCATCTGAAGAAGTCAAAAATATCAAGAACGTTTTGGCTAACAACTCGGACTCTTCAAACAAGCTGACCTTGACACCATATTTTCAAGCAGTGTGGTTACGATCAATTGATGAGATTATCACACCACTGAACAATCCGATTCTAGGTATACATGATATCTCCATCACAGGAAACGCTAGACAATACATTCCATCTTCAATTGATGCAGATCCTTTCAGGTATGGTGCAAATACATCAGGTATGCACAAGTTTTTCTTTCCAACAAAGAGACTTGACCTTAAAGCTGTGAGATATTTCAGTGATTATTTGAAATACTTATTTAGCTCAAGAAAATTCTTGTATAATATTGGGATGCTGACTTTGGATTTTGTTGCAAACAATACGAATATGGATAAACAGCTTTTCAAAGATCTAATGGGGACCCCGAGAAATGGTACACTCTTCTCCAATTTGGGGGCATTTAAGCCAACAAATTCTGGTAAAAACAAATACAAAATAGATGATATGATATTTGCTGCTAACGGTGGTGCGGCATCTGCGACCTTTTCCTTGAGTTGTGTCTCCACTTTAGATGGTGGTTTGAACTTCACAATTGCCATTCCTACAAAAGATATTTCCGTTGAAACTTTGGATTCTGTGGTGGATCATTTCAAAACAGGAATTTTGTCATACCATAACCTTAAATAGAGTCAGTCAATATAAACTTCATAGACAATTCAGAGTAGCTTGGTGAATTGAGTACCCCCGGTGTAAGGTATCTGCAGCCAGTTCAAAGTGTCATACTTGGAATTTCCATCAATGACATGGAATGCATACGCATATCTTGATTTATTTGACAAGTTGCCATTTGATCTGTGTAGAACAGAGTTATGTATCAATATCAACGAACCTTTTTTACAAGGTAGCCTGATATAATTTTCTTCACTATTTTCATAAGTTTCACTTTCTGAGCCGTTTAGATACAAAAAGCCTGTACCTCCTTCGTTTTTTCTCACAAATCGTTTTGTTATAGGAGTTGTCTTATGACTTCCAGGAAGAAAGCTTAAACAGCCATTGTTTTCATCACAATCTTGTAGAGCTATCCAGAACCCAATGGCTGTTTGGGGTTCAGTGTATAAAAAAACACCATCTTGATGACTTGGAACCTCACCACCAATCTCCGGTTGTTTGCAAATGATCATGCTTTGTATGACTCTTGGATCCGTGAACCCCAATTTGGATGCAATTTCAATAGTTTTGGGATTTATTGTAATCTCTGCAAATATTGGATCATGATGTAATGCATGCCCAATCTTATTGATTGACTTCTCCTTGGATTTTATGAGCTGGTTTTCAACATTGAACGCATCTGGTTCCATGAAAAACGAGATCTTATCAGAGCTTTGAATGAAATAATCGTCACCAATGTGTTCTTCATTGGAATTTGTTCCCGTTGTGAATTTTGTGAGTGGATGCGTCGTTATGTCAAAGTCATCGATCAACTTATACGTGTGGTTTAACACATGCGAGACATCTTCATCAGACAGGAATTCCGGAAGACAAATGCAGCCATCTTTGTTGAACTGCTCGAGTTGCTCGTCAGAAAGGTGGAAAGACATCTTTTATCACTCAAACCAGTGGCCAATGTTTTATATATAACAAGTTTTAACATTAGATGATTAGAAGAATAATAGAATAAGCTGACAGTGACTACGCAAATTTCGCGCAATTCGCGATTGTTCGCGGAGGCAATACATTTTTAACCATAGAAATGAACTCCAAATTAAACAACAAATATAAGACCAAAAAAACAGGAAGAAATATCCAAAAGAAGCGATGGATGAGACGGTGAGGCTGTTGATCAGATTTGTTGCTCGGGGTTTCTACGGCAATCCGTATGTTCTGATTGTGGATGCTGTGTTGCTGCACTCCGTCGTTTCGGAGGATGATCTGTCGCATTTACTTGGAATTCAGAGAAAAGAGCTTCGATCTCTTTGTAACAAGTTGGTGGAGGACCGTTTGTTGACGGTACACGTCCAGAAGGAAGAAGGTGCACAACTGAGACCTATTTCGAGAACATACTATTACATTCACCACACAGAGGCCATCGACTCAATCAAATGGAAGGTGCATTCTTTAGTAACTAGTATAAAGAATGAACTGCACGCTGATGCTAATCCTCAAGGGTACATTTGTCCTGTTTGCAAAACAAGATATTCTCAGCTGGATGCTATAGCTCTTCTCAATTATGAGAAGAATGAATTCTTATGTTCTCTATGCTCGGAAGTGTTGGTCGAAGATGATACTGGTAAAATTGCCAAAGAAAACCAAATCAAGTATTCCAAGCTGATGAAACAATTAGAACCGTTGATCGACTACCTCAGAAGAATTGATGAACATACAATTCCAGAGAATAATTTCGAATCCTCGCTGGCTAAAATAATCCCTGTGCAAGCATCCTCAACTGCATCATACACCGTTTCCAATATTGGCAAAGGTAAGAAGATGTTTGACAGTAATTCATACCTAAATAATACCAGTTCGATCAATGCTGGTACACGCTCGCAGGCCACTTTACACGTTAATATTACGACCAATGACGAAAACTTGCAAAAAGAAAAACAGGCATTAGAACAAGAAGAATTAAGAAAACAAAATGCATTACCAACATGGCATGAACAGAGTACCATCGGTAAAGCATTGGGTAAACTAGATCAAGACGAACATGAAACTGAAGTTAAGAATGAAACTGAATCTGAATTTGCGAATGAGAGTGATATCAAAACCGAACTTGATACTTCAAGTATTATTAAAACTGAAACTAAGCAAGCTATCACATCAACAACAACCATGTCTGATGAGGACAAAGAAGCACAAGATACATTAGCTGCCTATTATGAACAATTGGCTCAAAGAGAAAAAGAGGATGACGATGACGATGATGATGAGGAAGAAGAGGAAGAGGATGATGATGACGAGTTTGATGATATTGATATCGATGGATCTCAACAAACCACCCAAAAGCAACCGCCTCCACCAAGTGATGTGATTGTAGAAGAGGAAGATTTTGCTGATTCTGACGAGGAATAAATCTACAAATCAGAAAAAGTATTAAGATATTTCATACAATATACATACATGGAATAAAAGTTTTTATTTTGACTTCATTAAAAACTAATAATAGTCATCCACCTATCCTAACGCTTTTTACATTTAGAAGTCAATGAGCAGTTTGGAAACGTGTAACCTGCTTGTTCCCAGCTTGTTAAATTCGGATTTGTGTAGGCATTCAAATGACTATTGATATAATCGAAGGTAGGATAATCAGGAGGATCGCATGTCAATTGGTTCATTCCTTGAGGCTGATAAATCCGCACATAATCTATCTCAAACACAACAGGAAATACGATATTCAGCCATTGAATCATAGACCAAGATGTTGACAGACCCAAATTCAGCACTATAGACATTGGTTCCTTTGGCATATCTCTCCATCCGATATTACCATTTGGATGTAGAGCTGGGCCATAAACTGTAGAAACAGGATAATCACCAACAAAGAAACGGCAATAGTTTTTGTCCTTCTTCTTGAATTTACTTCTATACTCAACGGAATATTTCTGAAAATATGTTCCAATACCCTCTATCGTATCTTGAGGATGTTGAGGATCAACGACATTTTGATACCATGTTTCATTGATAGTGGTCAAGGTTGACAACATTTCTTGATATGGTGTTCCCAGATAGCTAGCTATATTAGACTTTGTTTCATTGTATACTTCAACGAATTCGTAATCTGGCTGATACCAGATATCAAAGGGAGCCACTTGTAAAGTTTGAGCTGCAACACCAGAAGCAATGCCCCCAAACGAGTGAGCACCTTCAAGAATATCAATTTCGGGAGCTCCTCTTCCAACACCTGGGTTTGGATGATCAGCACCTTTACAAAGACATTTATTTAATCTTTGGCCTGGTAAATGAGACATTCCATCGCTACTGGATTGATTTGCAGTTATTCCAGCATCACAAGAATCGTAACTATATGGCCAAACGCCTTCAGTCGTAGCCATATATCCTGGTCTTGCTAAGTTTCCCAAAATCCATAAACCTGGCCATAGCCCAGCAGAATGTGATGAACCAGGTAATTTAGCGGAAACCTCCATATAACCTTCGGTGAAACACATTTTATTCCAGCTTTGTAGCATCGCACTTCTATAGTTCAGATTGTGTTGCTTATAGTTATCCATTCTTATATTCAACGTACCTTTCTTTGTGATTGCAGCATCTGGGTCGTACCACTCTAAATCATTAGTAGCAGCGTAATTCAAGTCAACGGCTTCCCAAAATTGGTCCATACCAGGATAAAAAGTTCGGCCTTCTGCATTGAATTCATCTGAAAACACAATCCTCCATTCCTCCCCGTCTTTATTAAGTTTCGTCATGGCTTCAGGTGGAGTGTCTGGATCCACTAATGAGGTTCGAATGGCACCAAGAGTTGGATAGATGTAGTCTGATATATGTTCATGGACATGTATCACAGGCTCATGATGTCCAAAAAGGTCCAACCTTTGAGAAAGAGGAAAGAAGATACAACAGAATAGAGAGAAGGCTATAATAACACCCATTATTGACCAATTTTTAGTCTTATTAGACTCAAAGAATTTGGCCAATTCTTTCTTAATCTGCTTACATTTTTCTCTAAATGTCTTTCTTGGTCTGTTTCTAGCCAATTCCTCTTCTAACTGAATTCTTGATAAAAGGTACTTGATCTTGTTACAGTTTTCATAATGATCATCTCCAATATTAGCCTCTTCATCATAGCATGTCCTTAGACTTGGTTCAATAGTCTCGTCATCAGCACGGCCTTGATTAGAGCTCAAGTTCATAAATGAGCTGGAGTGAGATAGAGTGTTAATTGCCACGTTGATGCCATCTTTACCTCTTTTCGTTGCATCAGACCCTCTCTCTTCATGTGCCAATATGGATATATCATCGTCACTCAAATTGTCACCGTATTGCGCTGGGTGGTAAATTGTCGAGTTCTCTGCATAACGATTCAGCAAAAATTTACGATATTCTATTTCTTTCTTCAGTATCTCTGGGTGTGAATTGTAAGGATCATAGCTTTTAGGGAAAATGTTGTGATGAAATGTTGGTAGCTTGGATAGTTGTACTGGCAATGGTGTATTTGGATTGTCTATGAGTGATGTAGGTTGTTGATTTTTTGCTGGTGCACTTCGTGATCTTGAGAGTATTCCCATATTCCACTGTCGTTGGTGCAAAATTCACTCGATGAATAAACTAAAACAAATGAATCTTCAATCATTAAACAATTCTCCTGGTAATGAGCACTTATCTTCAATATCATCTCTCTTCTGGGAACTACAATCTCATCATCTCATTGACCTCATGGAAAAGCTCTCAATTCCCTCATTTAAAATTTTCCAACAACATCTGAGGCGAAGTATACCACCGTATACAAAAAACTTAGATTGCATAGTGTATCATTTAACCGTAAATACAGTTCTTTTCAACTTCAAGCATAGAATCCACAACTTGTGATTATGTTTTATCGAGATGTTTTGTAATAGTTGTCACAATATTTTTGATTATCACATAACGGAAAAGGGAAATTTTCGCGGGTAATGCTCAAAGTTCATTCCCTTCAATAACAATTAATTAATTGAATAAGGAGTTAAACAAAAATCCAATTACACCAAAGTCTTAAACGATGCCAACTCTACCAACAGCGTTTGCGGAGATCACAAAGAGGAGTTTAACAGACTCCGATCTCAGATGGAGAACCCTGTCCCTTTATAGACGGTACCTGAAACA
Organism: Wickerhamomyces sp. yHMH617; assembly: GCA_030571115.1. NCBI lineage: Eukaryota > Fungi > Ascomycota > Saccharomycetes > Phaffomycetales > Wickerhamomycetaceae > Wickerhamomyces > Wickerhamomyces sp. yHMH617. The sequence continues at coordinate 142,975 of JAJLXD010000024.1, read as the reverse complement.
CGCACCCACTTTCATTGAGTTGTACGATCTCGACATGCCTGTCGCTACTGTTAGAACCAAGATCAGACAGGAGTTCGAGAGAAACAGGTTTCAAAAGGACTTGAACATCAATAATATTCTTTACGCAAAGGGCCAGATGGAGTTCCAAGAGCTGGTCAACTTCTGGAAGCAACATGCTCACGTCATGCGGTACTTCGACAATAGAGCCGAAACCAAGTTTGTCCAGAATGAACAATTGCCAAGTGCGTTTGTTGGAAAGTTCTTAAAAGGGTTCTAGTTATCCTATCTATTTATTACACTTAGTTATTTATCATACTTAGTTATTTATTATTTATTTATTTATTTAGTCATTTTTTTTATTGAGTTTATTCATCTCTATGGAGGATACGTAAGGTTATAAAGACTAACTGTACCAATTCTATATTATATGTATTCTATAACTCTAAAATAGACCTTCGATATCACCATCTTCATTAACTTCAACATTCATATAACCTGCATGTGTTGGCAATCCAGGAATAGTTTGGATTTCATCAGCCAAAGCATACAGATAACCAGCACCAATGGATGCTCTAACATCTCTAATTGGGAATTCAAAATCACTTGGAACACCTTTCAAATTGGCATCATGGGACAATGAGTATTGGGTTTTAGCAATACAGATTGGCAAGTTACCAAAACCTTGTTCAGTGTAAGTCTTGATTCTCTCGGCAGCCTTTTCAGAGATCTTTATGGATTTACCATTGTACAATTTAGTGACAATTGTGGACAACTTATCTTCAACAGAATCTTCAACATTGTACAAAAATTTGAATTCTTCTGGTTTAGAATATTTGACGGATTCAACAACTGCTTTGGCTAACTCAACAGCACCTTCACCACCTTTACCCCAATGGTTACTTTCGACAGCATCAATGGCACCAGCTTCTTTAGATAGTTGTTTAACCAAATCCAACTCAGCTTGAGTATCATCTTTGAATTGATTGATGGCAACAACAACATTGACACCAAATTGTCTGACGTTTGCAATTTGTTTAGCCAAGTTTGCAGTACCTTTTCTAACCAAATCCAAATTTTCTTTAGAATATTCTTCAGGTAATGATTGACCAGGTTTCACATTTGGTGCACCTCCGTGTAATTTCAAAGCTCTAATAGTAGCCACTAAAACAACAGTCTCTGGAACAAGTCCAGAAGCACGACACTTTATATCCAAAAATCTTTCACCACCCATTGTGAAATCAAATCCAGCTTCAGTGACAACAAAACCTTTTTGTTGTTCAGGAACACTTGATCCGACTAATTTCAAACCTAGTCTATCAGCGATAATGGAGGAAGCACCAATTGAGATATTAGCAAAAGGACCAGCATGGATCAGCACTGGAGAACCTTCCAAGGTTTGCATTAATGTTGGTTTAACGGCATCTTTCAACAAAGCAGTGATGGCACCAGCGGCACCTAGATCATCAACGGTGATTGGTTCATTATCATAATTGGAACCAATAACGATATTACCAACTCTATTTTGTAAATCATGTAAATCTTTTGAAAGCGCCAGAATAGCCATTAATTCAGAAGCAACAGTGATATCAAAACCGGTTTGTCTAGTGATACCTTTCTCAGTAGGTGCTTGACCAATGGTGATTTGACGTAGGAATCTGTCATTAACATCAACGACACGTTTGATGGTGATGGAGTCAGGGTTGATGTTCAATCTTGAAAATCTCTTCAGTTCCTCAGGGGTTAAGTCATCAGGATTAGTTTTTGTTATTCCCAATTTTTCTAATCTTTTCAACATGGATCTGGTAAATGTTCTTTTACCTTTCTTCACAGGAACTAATCTTTTGTAAAAAGTTTCATCTTTCTTTTGAGTAACTTCATGAAAAATTCTAGTGTCAATAGCAGCAGCTAATAAGTTATTGGCAGCACCGATTGCATGAATATCACCTGTTAAGTGCATATTGAACTCATCCATTGGAATAACTTGTGCATAACCTCCACCAGCAGCACCACCTTTAACACCGAAAGTTGGGCCCATAGATGGTTGTCTAACATTGGCAATAGCAGGAATATTTAAGTGAGCAGATAATGCTTGTACCAAACCCATGGTGGTTGTGGATTTACCTTCACCCAATGGGGTTGGAGTAATACCAGCAACCAAAACATAATGACCGTTTTCACGCTCTTTAAGACGGTCATAAGCATCCAAATTGATTTTAGCTTTATAATGGCCAAATAGCTCAAGTTCAGACTCTTTCAATTTCAACTCAACTGCTAAATCCTTTATTAGTTTTGGGGTTTGGGCACTGGAGATTTCATAATCTGAAGGAACTGGAGTCTGTAATTTCAGTGGTAATGGAGTAAAACTTGGTGATTCGTGGGTGGCTTCAAGTTGTCTTTCAGCAGCAGTCAAAACGTTATCAACTAGCATTGCAACAGTCATTGGGCCAACACCACCTGGAACAGGCGTGATGAAAGAGGTTTTATGCTTACAGCTTTCGAAGTCAGCATCTCCAACAAGCTTCAATCCTGATTTTTTGGAAGCATCTGGAACGTAGTTGATACCAACATCAATCAAAACAGCACCTTCTTTCAACCATTCACCTTGGACGAAATTTGGTTTACCAATTGCAGCAATGACAATGTCAGCTTTTCTAACAATATCTGGCAAGTTCTCAGTTCTTGAATGACAAATTGTAACAGTAGCATTCCTTTTCTGTAATAGTGTAGAGACTGGGATACCGACAATATCAGATCTTCCCAATATGACTGCATTTTTACCAGCGATGTCAACACCTGCCTCTTCTAAAAGCTTGATACAACCATGAGGAGTACATGGGATGAATTTTGGATCACCACCTTTCTTTGATAATTCACCAATGTTGTAACGACCAAATCCATCGACATCTTTATCATCTGAGACGAAATTTGTAATTTTTGGCTCGTTCAAATGTTTTGGTAAAGGCAATTGAATCAAAAGACCATGAATTGAATCATCTTCGTTTATTTGATCAATTTTGTTCAAAAGTTCAAATTCAGTGATGTTCTCATCAAGTTTCTCAATGATACAGTTAACACCGGATTCTTTTGAGGCCTTAAGTTTCATGTTGACATAGGTGCTTGAATCTGGTCTGTTACCAACTTGGATGATTTTCAAAGTTGGTTTGAAATTTGGGTATTTAGATTGGATGGATTGGATCTTCTCGAATGCTTGACTTCTGACTTTTTGGGACAATGTTTTACCAGACAAAGTGGCAAACAGCCTCAGATGCCTACTAGCACTAGTCCTATTTGTGGGGGAAATATAGCGAAGCATTAATATGGATAATCAAAGGTAAGTACAAAGAGCACTTATGTTTGGCGATGACTTGGTGTTATTTTAACGCATAATTAATTACTTTAACCAAAAATCTAAAAAGAAAAAAAAAAATGTGGTGCGAACCATCTCATCTCGAAAATTTCCCCGAGTCAGAAAAATTCGCGAAAAGTTTGAAAAAGTTTGACTCGGAATTTTGTCACAATTCTTCTTTGATCAATCAATTAATAATAATTAATTCAATTTAATTAGTTTAAAAGAACATTTTATTTATTTATTTTATGTACCAGAGATTAAATTAAAATATATTAAAATATCAGAAAAATTCGAAACGCAAATATTTTAAATATGAGTGAACAATGTGAGATTTATCGCGACCCATCAAAGTCAACATTTAGTACTTCTGTATTCATTGCCATTGGAATAGTTTTATCATATTTACCACAGTATCATAACATTGCAAAGACAAGATCATCTATCGGTTTGGCCCCAAAATTCCTATTGCTGATATCGATAGCTGGTGTATGTGCTACCACGAACTTAATCCTCTTATCATTTATATCATTACCTTGCTGCACTGAAATAACAGCTTTTGAATGTGTCAATTCTCAGATCTCGCTGATCCAAGTGGGCCTCCAATCATTATCTACTTTGCTAATAACATGGTTTTGCGTTCATTTCACAAGCATAACGGAGTCTGATTATCCTGGGATCGTAGAAACGTGGAAAGAAATTAAAATCTGGATTGGATTCATTTTTATGACTCTTGTTATTGCATACATTTGGTTTTCAAAGAATGCGATCTTGATTTATGCCCAATTCTTAGGGATACTTTCAACTTTCATAACAATTGTGCAATATATTCCACAATTATGGACAACGTACAACATCAAACAATCAGGAGTGTTATCAGTACTCATGATGTGCATTCAAACCCCTGGTGGGTTTATCTGGACCGCAACTTTGATGCTAAAGCCAGGAGCTCACTGGAGCTCATGGTTGCCGTATTTCACTGCTGCTACATTCCAAGGGCTTCTTCTCTTGATGTCTGTTTACTATGACCATTTCTACAGAGGTGAGAAACCTTTGTTAGAGCCTGATCGGGTTCCAACCTCTTACGACTCTGCCTTACCTTAATTCGTAGAACTTATACATTGCAAAAATACTCTTAACAAATGAACGAGCTCTGTATATATATATATATGTATATATTTCTCCAACAACAGATTACACACTGATAGTTTTCCAAATATTTAGACCATCAGTACCAGTACTAACTAAAGCACCTGGAATTTGTTTATGCCATTTGACGTCTTTGACATCTTTTTGCCAATGAACGAACAACAGTTGTGGAGGAATCTCTTCCAATTCTTTTGTATCAGATTTTTGTTGTTTGACTTCTTCATCATCAGCTTCAACAGAAAGATCCCATAATGTGACAGTGTTATCTTCAGAACTTACTGCAATTATGGATTCATCCAATGGGTTAAAACTGATTGATGTAATAGCACTTTTATGGAAATCATATTGGGCAACAGGAGATGGCACTGAACCTGGCTTGAAGTTTCTTAGATCCCAGATACCCCATTTACCATCATCATCACCACTTGCTAAGAGATAATTGATTTTTTCAGACCATGAAATAACATTTACATCAGTTTTAGATCCAACAACAGAGATAGCTGGTTTATGTTTCTTGGATCTGGTATCCCAGACCCTTATGTATCCATCAGTACCACAAGTAGCAAATACAGTTTGTTCGGCTTTTGACCATTGAATATCCTCAATGGACTGGTTATTGTCAATGGTAAATGGAGTCTTATCTGTAATCCACTTTGATGCAGTTCTATTTGTTAAAAAGACTCTACCAGTGCAATCACCTGATAGCAAACTTCCAGTGTTAATTAGAGGGGACCAATCTAGACCATAACCCTCAACGTTACCATGGTTTTTGATTGTATGAATTGGTCTTTTAGCAGTTTTAGGAATAGTATAACCTGGTGAATCGAATGATTTGTATTGTGAGCTTAGGTCATAAATTAGAACTTCTCCATTCTCACTTGAGGTTGCAGTAAAATATTCACCAGTTTGCGCTGCATGAGGTGATACTCTTAGTCTATTAGTTGTGTCACGTAAAGGTAGCGTTTCACTTTCCATAATGGGATCCCCTTCAAATTCGTCATCCTCATCATTATCTTCTTCGTCATCTTCTTCGTCTTTCACTAAAGTCTTAGCCAATTGGCTCAATTTTAAAAGTAATAATTCATTATCTTTCTTTTTTTCAGCTTGTGTAGCAGTAGCAACAAATAAAGAAGCTGGATACATTCTTCTTTCATCACCCAAGTTATCAGGAAGAATGTCCAATGTCAGGCATGGCCATGGGAGATTCACATTATGGAGCATCTCGTACACAGATGGATCAGCTTCGAGCACTTCATCAGGTCCTAATGGTCTGGATCTGTGTGGTAAATATAGAGTTGATTCCTCAGTTTTCTCTAGTTCTTCGTCTTTTTTGATAATTTCCTCAGCATCAGGTATCTCATCATCATCATCATTATCATTGTTGTCGATTTCACCACTGGAATCAATTTCCACAATATCATCTTCACTTTCATACTCATCACTGAATTGATCCTCGAATTCACCCATTTCGACATCTCCAGTTGAAGCTTCTCCTTCAATTTTGGTGGCACCTGGTGCAGCATTTGCACTGGTTTTTGAAGCTATGTTTCTAGAAGCGTCTTCACCGTCAGCAGATCTTTTTGACATAGTTAAGGCGGCCTGAAATCAGAGAAATCTTCTATACAATTATTTTGTCTAAAATGATAAATTTTTTTTTTCTTAGTTAAAAGCATCTCATCACATAAAAGTCGGAATTACGTAATATTCAATTTGCAAATTCCGACTTTTAGGTACTGAGTAATAATAATAATAATAATAATAAGAATATTGTAATTGTACACATAATTCAATTCAATTTATTTCAATTACACACTATTTTTTATTCGGTTTCATTATATATATATATAAATTACTGTGGTGAATTATTATTGAGTTTGTCAAATAACTAAGCAGATAGAAGAAGAAGACAAAGAAAGACAAGGATGACTACGTATGTTCCACGTCACACACATAACATCCAAGATAGAACGCTCGAGTTCCAGCAGAGTGTGAATCTCTTTAATAAACAAGCCCATAAACAACACAGCCAGCACACCAACAATCAGCAACAACCGGCCGTCAAAAAATCAGAATTCCAGCTTAGAGCATCCAAGATCGCTAAGGACATATCCCACACCTCCGAGCTCTTGAGTAAGCTCGCACTTTTGGCTAAAAAGAAACCATTGTTCGATGATAGGCCGATCGAAATATCAGAGTTGACATATGTTATCAAGCAGGACATTGTCAAGATAGAGAAGAATTTATTAAATCTACAAGAATACATGAAGACAGGAGTCGATTCTAACAACCAGGAGCTTAAGACCAACTCAAAGAACATTGTCCAACTTTTAAACACCAAGATGAAAAATGTTAGTGGTAATTTTAAAGAAGTTTTACAAACTAGACAAAAGAATGAATTAGAAAATAAATCAAGAAAAGAGAAATTCTTCTCAAATCTTCATAATGCACCGAATTTGAATGCTGCAGCACCTGGTCTGCCTGCTGTTTCCGATAACCCTTTCTTGTTTGATGCTAACTCATCTGCTGATAACGAAAATGGTGCTTTACTTGCCTTACCTCAAGATCAACAACAATTACTTTTAGAAGAACAGTCCTCACAGTACTTAAGCGAGCGTAATTTGGCTGTGGAAACGATCGAATCCACAATCAATGAAGTTGGAAACCTATTTCAGCAGTTGGCTACAATGGTAAGTGAACAAAGTGAAACAATCCAAAGAATTGATAATAATGTTGAAGATATCGACATGAATATTCAAGGTGCTTCAAGGGAACTACTTAAATATTTCAACGGCATTAGCAGCAATAGATGGCTGTTCCTCAAGATTTTTGGAGTCTTGATAGTGTTCTTTATGTTATGGATTCTAGTTAATTAAACCTCTGTTCCCTTAATTTAAAGAAAAGAAAAACGCTATCAAATTTATAAGCTGCTTATGATAGATGTAGATATTTAAAAAAAATTAATTCAAAAATTCATTATGACTCCTAGTAATATCTAACACATTATAAAAACTCTTCGCACAAGGGATACACCGAAAGGATATTGAACAACCAACAACCAACAACCACAAAGTTAATAAAAAAATCAAAAAGGGTCAAAGAACTTGACTTGCCCTGTTTCTCTCACAGCAAACCTAAACCCAACAGACAAGCTCCAAAAATCATGCATACGTCATTAAAAATGTCAGATTCACAATCCCATTTCCGCCTGTAGAGCTTTCAAAGCCTTCTCATCTTCATCTTCTTCTTCCTCTGCAACCTTATCGTCTCTGATACTGGTATTTGGTGCATCTGGAAGTTCCACTTTATTAGGTTTAGATCTATTTCCGCTGTTTAACAATTTCTCTTCAACTTCTTGTTGTTGTAATGCTTCTAACTCCTCTTCCAACTCATCTTCGTCAATACCATCAGTGGGAGTGGCTCTTGCTATAGCATCACTGATCTCTTCACCGAGCTCTTGCTGTTCTCTGATTTCGTCCATGGTTTCATCCACTTTATCAACAGTGATTCCACCATGGATTTGCTTCATAGCCTTGGCTCCTTGTTTCATGGCCTTCATGGTTTCCAAGTTGAGGTTAGCATTCTCAATAGAGCGGAGTTGGTTCTCCAATGCCTCTATTTGGGAAGAGATCTTCTCAGCTTGTGAATCATACAGCTTCTTACGCTTCAAATGGTTCTTTGCTTTGACCTTATCTGAGGCTATGAACTTTCTTGCAAGCCCATCCTGTTCATCAGATTGTGTGTACAGGTGCGATTGCTTCTTTGTGAGCATGTTGATTTGTTCTCTGAGATTGATGATGGCCTTTTTAGGCGCATCTTTACTGTTGGCACTCGAGCCACCGAACAAGTATGACCACATTCCTCACTTGACCGGTTATTAGAAAAGGACGTTTATCTCTCTCCTCAAAATTGCCTTTCTTTCATTTTTTTTGATTATTTTTTTGTTTTTCTTTTAAAAAATGAATAACTCCAGAATTCGCGAAAATTCGCGAAAATGAATTATCTCATTATGTAATCAATATTTTTTAGGCAATTACCTATTTGGGATATGTT
>JAJLXD010000024.1:78780-134382 GCA_030571115.1 Wickerhamomyces sp. yHMH617 | reverse complement strand
TTCTTCTTTCTTCTGCTTATTATACATTTTAGAAATTTTCATCTGTTGTACAGAAATTTGTTACAAACTGTTTACAATCTATCAGATTCAGATTTATTTTGTGTTGATCTTGTGACATTTGCATTCGTTTAGGAAATGTTGAGGACGGTGTTCAAAAGGGGGAATGTGCTGCGAGCTAGGCTTGTTCTACAGCTGTGCACACGAACAAGATTCAACTCATCTCTATCATTACATCACACACTGTCGCCATTGCAAGAGTTGAAAAATGTCTCTTTAGAGATACAGAATGATAAGAGACAATCAACCTCGGATTCTGAAAAGCTTCTCCTTGGGCAATCGTACTCTTCTTCGTTTGATGGGGTTTTTAGAGAGACAAACTCTGGAGAGATATTACGTCTATGGGCTTTACTGGAGTTATGTCTGGAGTCTGAACAATATGACCGTGCACTATCTATTCTCGACACCTTGGAACCTCTGATATCAAAAGATAGACTTCCATTCATAAATGACCTCAACAGATATTTGGAGAAATGGTCTGCAAAAGCATCACTCACAGATTTGGAGAAGTTTATAAGCAGATGGCCTACCAAATACGGGGTTACACCAAATGGAAAGACTTGTTCCATCTTAGTCAATGCATCTTTCAGAGAAAATAAGGATCCGACACCACTTATTCAAAAGTTTGAAAGATCTGGTGGCGATCCATCTTCCATCTTCTCAAATATAGAAGTTCTTGGGTTGAAGAACATAAAAAAATTAGTTGATGTTCATAACTATGATCTATCACTCATACCTACTGAATACAGAGAACTCATATGTGAAAATAATCTTGATGACACTGAAGACCCCGATACCTTGAGTTATGACTCAAAGGAATTCCCAAAAACTTTGGAGAAACCAAATGTCGACAGCTTAGCAGCAGTTGATACATTTAGCATGAAGGCAATTAGACATACACTACTAGCATTGAAACCACATTTGAATAAATCACTACTGGATGATTTGGATGAGAATTTGAAAGAAAGAATGAATTTCTTAATGCAAGATAATGAGAGTGGCCAGGTGAATTTCTTTAAAGTTTATAAATCGTTGCCACTGGAGTTAAGAGATGAATTTGATCAACAGTTGGATAATTTCAACCAAGATAGACAAAGATTATTGGAGAACAGAGCTTTGCTTTCGGCACAAGAGAAGTGGAAACATGATTTTGAAGAGATGAAAGCTAATGGTACTTTGAGTCTTTCTACATCTTTGAATGCCACTTTATGGAGATGGTCCCAGGACTTGATTCCTCTGATTGAACAGGAACTTCAGTTATGTAAAAAGATTCATGACGTTAATATTTCACAGCTTTCGAAACCTGCAAAAAAACAGCATAACGATAGACTGAAATATGCTGAGCATTTTAGTTTATTATCTGCAAAAAAGATGTCAACTATCACCATCTTGGAGCTCTTAAAAATGAACGCCACTGGTCCTGAAGGTATGAGAACCGCCAGAGCTGTTGTATCTGTCAGTAATGCTCTTGAGCTCGAATTCAGATCAGAACAATTGTTAAAATCTCAAGCATCAGTCTTTAGGGATGTGAAGAATCCATCCAATCTGAAAAAATATGCAAAAGCAATCAGCAGATTCAACTCAGATAAATTTGAAGATAACAGATTCGTTCTATGGGATCAAGAAGTCAAAGTGAAAATAGGTTCTTTGTTAATTTCCATGTTAATGCATGTTGCAAAAGTTCCTGTTGAAGGTGTTGATCCAATCACTAATAAGACCGTCACTGGTGTTGCCCCTGCATTTTACCACAGTTATCAATATCAGAATAGTATTAAAGTTGGTGTTTTGAAAGTTCACAGAACAATCACCTCTCAACTTTCATCAGATGCTCTAACTGGTACAGTTAATCCTCAGTTATTACCAATGTTAGTAGAACCCCGTGCATGGACTGCATATAATAGAGGTGGTTATATGTACTCTCAAGGGTTACTCGTCAGATCTAAAGATTCTCCTGAGCAATTAGCATACTTGAAAGCATCCAGTGAGAAATTAGGACAAGTATACGAGGGACTAAATGTTCTAGGGTCAACTGCTTGGACTGTCAATGAACGTGTATTTGGTGTCATGTCGAAGCTATGGAACACAGGTAAAGAATTTTTAGATATACCACCGCTTCAAGATGAGTTAATTGTTCCTGAACCACCTGCAAAATCAGCAGACCCTAGTGTTATTTTCAAATGGAAGAATGATGTTAAGAAACTCAATAATGAATTCTATAATAATAGATCAATGAGATGTGATGCTAACTATAAATTGGAAATTGCCAGAGCGTTTATTGGGGAAAAGATGTATTTTCCTCATAATGTTGATTTCAGAGGCCGTGCATATCCATTAAGTCCAAATTTGAACCATTTGGGTAATGATTTATCAAGAGGTTTGTTAGTCTTCTGGAAGGGAAAACCATTAGGTGAAACAGGGTTAAATTGGTTAAAAATCCATCTATCAAATTTATTTGGTATTGATAAAGCCCCATTAGAAGAAAGAGTGCAATTTGCTAACGACAATATGGATAAGGTTTTTAAGACAGCTGATGACCCTTTAGGATACCAAGACTGGTGGGTATCTGCTGATAAACCTTGGCAAGCATTGGCTACCATATTTGAACTTGCAGATGCTATGAGATCTCCGGACCCAACGAAATTTTTAACACATCAACCTGTCCATCAGGATGGTACTTGTAACGGTTTACAACATTATGCTGCTTTAGGTGGTGATATAGAAGGTGCTAGACAAGTGAATTTGGTCCCTGCTGATAGACCACAAGATGTCTACAGTTTTGTGGCCAACCTGGTCCGTTCGAGAGTTGATAAGGAAGCAGAAGAAGGTAATGAAATAGCTATTGCAGTGAAAGATAAGATCAAGAGAAAAGTTGTCAAACAAACTGTCATGACTAATGTCTATGGTGTCACTTATGTTGGTGCCACAGCACAGATCGATAAACAATTAGCTGATCTTTTCCCAGGGGAAGAAACCTACAAGTATAGTGTTTATTTAACCAGACATGTCTTCCAATCCATTAGAGAACTATTCCATGGTGCTCATTTAATTCAAGATTGGTTAGCTGTCTGCGCTAAACTGATTTCCAACTCTGTCAGAATTGACATGGATTCTAAGCAGTTGGTCAAGCAAGGTGAACGCATTCCTAATATGGCGAGTGTTATTTGGACGACTCCATTAAATTTGCTTATCGTTCAACCATACCGTACGGTGAAGAGAAAACAAGTTGAGACTAATCTTCAAACTGTTTATATCAGTGACCCATTTGCTATCAACCCAGTCGATGCAAGAAGGCAGATGTCTGCATTCCCACCAAATTTCATTCATTCTCTAGATGCAACTCATATGTTAATGAGTGCAATTGCATGCCATAAAGCTGGTATTGATTTCGCTTCTGTGCATGATTCTTATTGGACTCATGCTGGTGATGTCAATATAATGAATGAAGCATTAAGAGAACAATTTATCAAGCTGCATGAAGTTGATTTAATTGCTAGACTAAAAGAAGAATTTGATCAAAGATATAAAGGGTTCTTGAGCATCGTGAAGATCTCTAAACAGAGTGATGTCGCTAAGAAGATATTATCTGTTAGAAAAGAGTTATCGGAGCAGTTAGGAAGACGTGCTACTCTTGGAGATGAGATCTTCATGGAGCGTAAGAGACAGAGCTTGTTGAACAGTGATATTCCTGAACAAGTGGAAGAAGGAAATAAGTTGGTAACAACTGTCAGTGTTTTAGAGAATGTTGATATAGATAAACTAAGCAAGAAGAAGGTTACAGCGACGAAGAAATCTAAAATAGAAGAGATAGAACTTGCAAATGATATTAATGCTGCCGAAGATGATGAGCAAGAATCCTTGAAAGTCAAGAAGACCTCTTCCTACATCCGCGTTTTAGCACCATTAAGATTGCCTGAGATTCCACCAAAAGGAGATTTTGATGTGGAAGAACTAAGAAATAGTAAATATTTCTTTTCATGATTTAAGTGACTATGATGTTTTATTGTCCATTGTATATAGACCACATACATTTATAAAAAAATGATGCATATTTTAATGATAAGCTCTATTTTTTCGTAAACTATCTATACCGTCTGTGGTTATTCAGTGTCTTGGGTCTTTAAACAATCTTTCCTTGCTGTTTGAAGCTTTCAATTAGAGGTTGTAATGGTTCCAGTTCATTTTCCTCAATGAGACCAAATTCCTTGACAAATGAAATGAAATGGGCAAAAAATGAATTCCAATGAGCTTCCAAGGAAAGATTCAGTATCTTGTCAAAATGATTATAATACATATGTGCGTAGATTCTAAACATCTGTCTCGTTATGTTTTTCACGATTTTGATGAAATTTGGAGGGAATGGAACTCCGGATTTCGTAGGAAACAGACTTTGGTCGTTCAGTTTGTTGTTTATCCAGCTTAACACGTACTCAATGTATTGATTTGCAGGGAGTTGGGTTGTTTTACCATTTTGATCAACCCAAAGGTAGTCCGTTTTTGGACCTGCATTCATTGTAGGGAAAAGTTCAGGTTTAACGTATTCAGCAATGATCCCATAGAACTGATTTAAATTACTGAATATTTCAAAAACGTTCTGTGCAATCCACTCACTTTGGTCAACGTACTTGGGTAACTGCACTATAGTCTTGAATGAACCTTTTACTAGGGCAGTTCTAACAAATGGCTCAGATATAAATAGAGGTATAGGCTGTGATTGTGATGAAGATACAAGTTGTTGTTTTTGTTGTTGCTGATGCTGTTGCTGAAACTTCTGATAGTTTGTGTTCTGTGGATTTTTCACTGGAGAGTGCGATCTTCGTAGGGATAGATGTGAACCATTAGTACCAGAATATAGAGAAGTCTGGTCTTTTGTTTGTTTATTTTTCTTAGAACTTCTACCGAACCCTCTTCATACAAATTTGTTAGTGCTTAGCTTTGAAGAAAACAGTGGAACGTAACGTACCTGATTGAACTGAAAAACGACATTTTTGCTGCGAGTGATCAGAACTTTTGATTTAACAGTGTTTTGATTTTTTAGAAATGTTTCATTTCATATGTTTTAAAATTATGATCGCGAATTTGCGCTAGCGCGATCGATTCAATAAAAAAAAATATTCCCATAAAAAGAAAAAATCTTTTATAGATTTAGAGGTTAAAAAAGATATAATAAATAAATGAATTAACGTGTTTGTATCTGATATTGGGGATGGAGAAGTATAAGATTATTTCTAAATTAAATCGTTTTTCAAATATAGACAAGACGATCTTATATTAGAGAAAAAAATATAAAAAAGAAATGCCCAACGCGGGGCTCGAACCCGCAACCGTACGATTAAGAGTCGTACGCGCTACCGATTGCGCCAGCCAGGCAACTCTTGAAGTCCCGTTGCGAAAACATGTTTTTTATATTAGTATCCACTGAGGCAGGTGATCTCTAATCCTAAATTACTGTATATCCTTTGAAGGAAGATGTCACTGCGATACCTTGTTGGAGAGTGTAAAATAAGTACAATAATTGGTAAAAAAGCTAGAAAAGTCGAATTCATAGTTTTGAACATGCCTGAACTCAATAATGAGCACAAAAGATAGAACTGGATGGTTAATTGGGACAACAAAGATAATACTAATATTGATCCATTAAACTTATAAGGGTCCTCTTTAAATGTTACTTTACATCAGGTCTTGCTTTCAGGTGCTGAGAAGCTTTTTTTCGAGACACTTAAAGCCCAATTGTTCAATTGGAAGCTTGTATAAACTATGCTATGAACTTTTTAACGTTCAAAACGCTACATAAAAAAATACTTATATTTGGTTCAACCAATATCTATTGTGTATTCAGTTAAATATTAATACAAGGTTTGGAGTTAGTATCAGGCTCCAAGAGCATCAATATGCCTTGTAAAACGAATGTCTCTGGGAAATAGTTGTGGACCAAATTGAATGCCGGAAATCGCTTATGTAATCATATTAAAAGTACTCTACACATGATTGAAATACATTGCGGGATGTTAATTGCTAAATCTCTTCAAAAATAGGTTGAGTACAGTGAGCCTCATGAAACATCTTTGAAATCAGCTAAATTTCGGTTGATTCAAGTGGATATTTGGAACTTGGCAAACGAAGTTTATATTTAATCATTATTTGACTTTTTAAGAAATGATTTTGAAATGGCCAGCTTTTGAATATATTTAAATTTATAGTAAATATTATATTAAAATTCACAGCGGAATGACCTTGTAATATCCACACATACTATATTCAAAGGTCTCAAATTGATAAGACTCTTCATTTTTCAAATTAGGGAATTGCAAGGTTTATATTGATTACATAAGTTAAAAACTCTCAATCTTTTGTTCAGTGACTTTTTCAAAGTCAAGAGTTGCCTGGCTGGCGCAATCGGTAGCGCGTACGACTCTTAATCGTACGGTTGCGGGTTCGAGCCCCGCGTTGGGCATTTCTTTTTTATATTTTTTTCTCTAATATAAGATCGTCTTGTCTATATTTGAAAAACGATTAATTTAATTAAATTAATCTACTATTTTCATTTAAGTAGCAGCCCAGGATATAGTTTCCTTCTTTGACTTTACATTTGTGTGCCAGCCTCTAGAGTTTGTATTGCACTAAGCGGTTTGATTGAATATTTTTCATAAAAGAGGCTACAAGAAAATTAAGTTATTGTTACATGCTTGACTCTAAGTACACAAGCAAACGGGCTCGCCGAAGAGCACTAACTGGTTCTATCTTCGCTCAACGACAATGTAGTGTAAAGAAATATAGCCAACTATCAAGAATACCACCAACCATAATCCCAATGAAACGGTATCAATCACAAGACCACCAACATTAAATCCAAACGTACTCAAAATAGTAGCACCAGGTATCTCAATAGACAAACCGTACTTCTTTTCCCTTAATGTTAATGTTCTCACCTCGTTAACTGCCAATGCCTCATAACCATAATGGAACATACTTAGATACTGTAAGAATTCAAATCGTAAGCTTTCAGTGTTGATGAATAAGCCAGAGAACAGTAAAGAAAACAACAATGTCAGAACCCCAACCAAAGTGGCATTACTAGAATCTTTGATCAATATTCCAATTATCAGAATCTCGACTGAGACAGCCAAATTGAACAATACTAAAATCGCAAGACATTTGATGAAGGCATTGTCTTCAAAGTTCAATCCAATAAGAGGATATGCAATGGTAGTTAATATAACAGGTGGGAATAATCTAAGTGGTAGAACATCACAGACAATCTTGCTAATGTAGTAACTCAATGGATGATAATAGTTGTTAGAGCGTTCTTTCATGAATATGATTCTTTCAATTGAGAAAGAATGGAGTCCAGTAAGAGTTGAAAATCCGAAAAAGGACAAAAAGAAGAAGAACAGACCCAATCTATTTTGGAACCCACTAATATCATTGTCAACATGGTAGTATAAGACACCGCAGAATAACCCCATAAATATTGACAGAATATAAGTTCCTAATAAAAGCTTTGGATTTCTGTAAACATTCTTGAAAGTACGAGAACACAATATCAGAAGCTGGTCTAGGAAGTTAGCTTTTTTGTAGTTGGATCTAAAATTAACTTCAGTTGCGTTTGTTTTGGCCAACTCGATTTCCTCTCTCAAAAGTTCATAGTTTGGCGATTCTTTGAAAATTTCATAAATTTTGCCCTTTGGAGCACTTCTATCTTGTTTCACAAAGCCTGCATTATCCCTATGGACAGCAAAATGTTCCCACTCACGTTGCACATCACTTGTGCTACTGGAACTTCGTATTCTATGAATGTCTGCCTCATCACCTGTCTCTTCACTCTCTTCGAAATCTGCGTTTTCTTCATCAACCCCTGGAATCGTGAATGGTGTCTGTTTTTTAGACAGTTGCTTTTCACTAAATGTTATATCAATCAAATAGTCGGCGATATTGAAGCCTGTAGGGCATTTGTAACCATTGTTATAGAAAAAGTCATTACATTGAATCATATCTCCCGAATAGATAAGTTGTCCATCAGCTAGCAATAATAGCTTATCAAAAAGAGATACAATGTTTGATCTTGGCTGGTGAATGGTGAACACTAATGTTCTCTCGTAATCGCGAGATAGCCTAACAAGACACTCGATGACATTATTGGCATTATTAGCATCTAGACCAGATGTTGGTTCATCCAAGAATAGAATAGAAGGCGATGTAACAAGTTCACAAGCGATTGAGACTCTTCTTTTTTCACCACCGGAGATTCCCCTTTCAAAATCGGAACCAATTAGTCTATCCTTTATATGTAAGATTCTTAATTCTTTTAGCACCTCATAAACTTTTCTTTCTTTCGCTACAAGTGACATAGTCTTCGGCAATCTCAGTAGAGCACTGTTTAAAACTGTCTCAAAAACTGTCAATGTAGGCAGTAAGTAATCTTCTTGGTCGACGAAACCAATGATTTTTTTGAGTTCATGTCTTGAAACGATATTTCCATTAATTTTTATATCACCAGAGGTGATGCCGTTCTTATTTTTCTGTGCCAAAATATCCAACAAGGTAGTTTTACCAGCCCCAGATCCACCCATGATTGCTAACATTTCCCTTGGTTTAACAATACCAGATATATTGTTCAAAATGGTTTTGCCATTGACGAAATACGAAACGTTTTCGAAAGTCAAAGTAGCAGGTGTATAGTTTAGCATGCTGTCCTCAGAATCTTCATCAGAGTTTAGAGCACCTAAACTGATAGAAGCAGTGTTGAACAGAGGCGACTTTTGAATGAACAGAGTTGATATTAACAAGATGGCACCGACACTCAACATGATTAAACCAGAAAGTATTAAAGTTTTCAGACTGAAAGTAGGGTTTTTTGGCACAGCATATCCTGGAATCTCACTATAATGCAGACATTCACCTGATTCACAATGCAAAGTAATATACTTGTCACCGAAAACAGACAAAATTAAGTCATTCATGCTTGGTTCTGAGAACCTGCAGTTTTTTGTTGAAACATCACAAGAGAAATCACCAGGACCAGTGATGGTCTCCGTCAAGAAATCTGAAATATCTATTGAACCGGATTGGCCACAAAGCATTCTTCCAGGGACACATTTACATGCAATATCTTTGCAATTATAATGAGTTGAGTTTGTTTTCAAATCGTACTCAAATTCACAAGAAGTTAAATCACAGTAGAAACTCTCTTTCTCAGCAATCCAGAACTGGAAATTACATTCACCTTCATCTCTATTACAGTTAAATGTAGCTTGTGGTTTATCACCGTTCAAAATAGCAACAATTTTCTTATTTGTCACATCACACATTTGATGGAAGTTCTTTACGATCATACCCTGTTTATAACAAGTACCACTTAGTCCTTCAGGCATAAACTTATCACATACAGAATCCTGTAAACAAATATTACAATTGATCCCACCCCATCCTTCATCACAATCACAAGAATCACCTTTTCTTATTGGTCTGTTGGCATGGTCATCGTTAGACAAAGATCCACACACTGGCTCGACACAATCTTGACCCCCAAAGCCATCTCGGCATTCGCACTGACCATTGTATTCGTTACATTTGGAGAACTGTTTACACTCAAATGCTGGCAGCATGCAATTGAAACATGGGGGACATTTATCTTCAGAGGCCCCGAGTTCCACGGCAGAAATCGTACCCCCATTGGGAGAGTCAAGAAACGACTCTTGTCCAAATGCTAATGTTGGAAGAAGCAGTGACAGCAGTATGCTCACTTTCATATTTTAATCGAAATTTCAAAAGCAGTTAATGAGAGTTGCTTGCAGATGGCGTTTTCGCAGAGTGAAGGGAATAATGGAGACTCAACTGTTCCAATAGAATTAGATAAAAATAGGCAAAAAAAGACACTACAGATGGAAAGAGCAGCTCAAAGTGTCAAAAAATAGCCAAAATTGCTGAAACAACCACTAAACTTGATTAAAATGAACTGGTGTTTTTGCATCGAGATAAGACACATTTCAAGTGAAAGCTCGAAGCTCCTTTTCGAGAAATCCGCGAAAATCGTTAAATCGTTAAGCGCAACATCAATTTACGTTAAGAGTTATTAATTTGTATATTTGAGTTCCTCATCGTCATGTGGGAACATTGTCCAGCAATGTTGCGTTGAAGAGGAAACTGAATTCATGATCCTCACTTCGTTTTGGCAGTTTTGCATTGCTGCCAGAGTCGTTATCCCAAATATAGTCAAGATACTTGTTAATCTTAAGACATAGACTAGAATGAATAGCTTCAGCATCATGCTCAAACAGTTTCCTGAAACTATCCTTCTGGTATTGCTCCAGTGCACAACTGCCTCCAATGAGTAAGCCCCATACTGAATGAATAAAGTTGGGGTCAAGTGCCTTGCAAGAATTCATTTCGTGGAGTAAGGATTTAACTTCAGGTTGTAAGCTTTCAAGATTCATTGTTTCATAGTGGCACAATTTTCTCAAGATGATCAAGCACGCATATAGTTTTGATTTAGAAAACAGTATATTGATCTTCTGGGGTACAGTCCATGAATCTTTTTCTTGAAGTCCTCTTAAGTACGCCAAGTTATAGTTAGCTTGATTTCGAAGTTCAAGGCAGATGAGCAATTGCTCTTGTCGTAAAGGAAATTTCATCAATCTGCACATCCATGAACATTTGGCAGCAAGCTCGTATGCTTTGAGTGATAATCCAAGGACTGGGTGGTTTAACCAAGGGTCATCGTTTCCATCATTGAATGGTTTATTTAGGTCACTTCCGAACTGTTCAAAGAATTGAAATGGGGAGGGTACTGAATGGATTAGCTTATCGTGACGACATAACATGATGGTAATCGGAAAATTTATAAGAAAATGTTCAGTGAGAATTCTATCTAGCGGTTTGACCTTAGTTTCGAAGTTTGTTTGCCTAGATATACATCTTTTTTTGATGATTTCGTAGGCTGCACTCAGATGAGATGCAGTTTTTGTCGCATTCAAAGCAATGTTCTTATCTCTCAAACATAAAGTTTGAAGCAGCTGAACTGAGATGAAAATGTGGTCTTCACAGCCTTCCTTGGAGTTTTTGATTTCTTGAATCAACATATTAACCACTTTCACGTATCTTTCATGGGCTTCCGTTTTGAAAGAATCATTGTTGTATGCAGCAAGGGTTGCACCACAGGCTAAGAATATCTCACGAACCATTTCATGTGTGACTGAGAAGGGAAGCATAACGTTTGTGGGAGAAACTATTGGTGGACAGTGAGGCGGTGTGATGGATGTCATAAATTTGTTCAAGAAAGTTGCATAACATATTGACTCTCTGTTGGTCATCGGAACTCCAGGTATGGTAATTCCTAAAGAATGCCCACTTTTGTCAAAAGAGAAACTTTCAGATCTTATAGATTTAGGAGAAGAAGAAGAGGTAATTGGTGAGACATTGCAATTAATCTCTGTCTGGATGTTCAAGAACTGACCCAATAAAAAACCGGTATCAAAATCATCCACTGTCAGGTCCTTATCATTGACTTCGCCAAATAAATTGTCAAGATTATAAGTTGACTGAAGTGCAAGCTGCTGCTGTCTTTTGATGTCTTTTCCATTTGAGATAACAGGGATAGGGTCCTGTGAAATCACTTTCACATGATCAGGCCATAAGCACTCCAGCTTATTCCTGTTACATCCATTACAAATAGGTTTCAACTCATCACACTTCTTTCTCCTTCTCTTGCAGTTGAGGCACCCATCTCGCGACTTAGGATACTTTTTGCGAGACTTTCGTTGCTTGAGATTGACATCACCACTTTGGAGATCCAGGATCTGCTGGTAACTATGGTAAGTGACCTCGCCCATTTCTATAATCAGCAAACAAACAACAACTAAACAAGCGGTACACAGAAGAACAGCACAGCCAGAACAACACGAAACTGAAACCTTGAAACCTTACAACAAATACAAATCAACCAGCTTATTGTTCTGGTTTCTCTTATCGTGATGTGGGTATTTGGTAATCGCGATTTGAGACCCGTTGAGCGCTTGCCCGATGGGGAAGTCGCAACAGTTATCAACAGTTATCAATCTTTTTTATTTATAACCGGAGTAAGTGAGTTCTTTTCTATTTCTTTCTTCGTTTTTCTACTTCTTTGAGATGTGAGTACATTAACAATGAGCACAGAGACACAGATTTCCACTTTGCATTTGCAGTCATCGGCATCAAATCCACCTGTCGAATCTTTGATCATCAAGCCAAATAGGCTCATTAATACTATACATGAGACTGCCAAATTTGGAGCTAGATTTAAATGGGGGCCTCTTGAGACTGATACTGGGGTTTGTAGACTAGCCCTCAGTGATGAGGATAAGAAAGTAAAAGACTGGTTTGTAAAAGAGACTAAAGCATTAGGTTGTGATGTAAAGATTGATGATATGGGTAACATATTTGCAATTTACCCTGGTTTGATAAATGATGCCAAACCTACCGCAATGGGTTCACATCTTGACACACAACCCACAGGTGGTAGGTATGATGGTATTTTGGGTGTTTTGAGTGGGTTAGAAGTTCTGAGAACGTTGAAAGAGAACAAATATATTCCTAAATATCCTATCGTTTTGATCAACTGGATGAACGAAGAAGGAGCAAGATTTCCCTTAAGCATCATGAGTAGTTCAGTTTGGGCTGGTGCATTTGATAAAGAGGAAATTTACAAGCTGAAATCAGTAACAGATGAGACACCAAGGAGCGTTGAGGAGGAACTCATTAGAATTGGATATAAAGGAGATATACCATCACATTATGAGCTAGGAGTCCCAATAGCAGCACATTTTGAGCTCCATATCGAGCAAGGTCCCATATTAGAGAATGAGCAGAAGAAAATAGGTATTGTTACAGGTGTGCAAGCCTACAATTGGTCCAAGGTAAAAGTGAAAGGAAAAGCGCAACATACAGGTACTACACCATTGTCATTGAGATCTGATGCCATTTTAGCAGCTTCAAAAATGATTGTAGCTGCCAATGATGTAGCTAAGGCAGCTAGTGGTTTAGCAAGTGTTGGTATTTTGAGCCTGGGTCCAGGAGTTGTAAATGTGATTCCAGATGAGGTTTCATTTACTTTAGATTTGAGACATGAGTTGGATGAGAAGCTAGGTGAAATGAAGGAAACTGTGAAGTCCAAATTCAGAGATATTGTTAACAGTGAAGGTCTCTCATTAGACTTTGAGATCGAGGAACTTCACCACCAGCCAGCAACTCACTTCAACAAAACTTGTATTCAATGTGTCGAAGAGAGTGCGATTGAACTATTTGGGGAGACTGAAATAAGACCAATTGTCAGTGGTGCAGGTCACGATTCTTGTGCTACTGCTATAAGAGTTCCAACTTCAATGATCTTCATTCCAAGTAAAGCTGGTGTTTCCCATAATCCAGAAGAGTATAGTACACCAAAGCAGGTCCACGAAGGATTACAAGTTTTACTTAGATCTGTGTTGAAATATGATTCTTTGCGCACAGAGTGAACAGGTAAACACTTATAACACTATATTAGAGATAATGCAGGCTGTTAATTTTAGGCGAGATTAATAGATAGCAATTTTTGGTAACTCATGTAAGCTAATTATAACAATATCATACTATGTGAGTAGTGAGAGTGGTGATGAATGATAATCGAATTATGAATCAATGATGATCCGTGACAAGCTGTAAATAATAAATAATATCACTGATATCATGATATTCAATCTTTTTTCATAGGATTGAAGTATTTTGCGGGTCTGGAAGTTGCCGGTATTCTATACTGTATAAGTCTGTGACTCTGTAGAGCTGTAGTGCTGTAGAGCTGTAGTGCTGTAGAGCTGTAGTGCTGTAGAGCTGTAGTGCTGTAGAGCTGTAGTCCGTGTAGTATAAGTTGGATAATATTCATGCAACAATAAGATAAGCAACGCCTGTCACACACATATAATTATATGTCTGTTCATGTTGACTGTTAGGGACACCACAGTTCACCACTCAGTACTCAGACTCAGTACTACTCCTGATACAGAAGCTGGGGAACGCTTACCAAGTGTACCACCAGATCAGTAGATAGACGTAAGATACTAGAGAATCATAAACCGGCGGAGATTTGGTGACGAACATAACCAAGCGATCCAATTATTGAAAACTCATAGTAAAAGCAAAAAAAAAAAAGAAATCATTATTTATTGAATCGTTAAAACGTTTAACCAAACATAACATACGTACCTTGTATAAGTTAGACAGAGGCCATTGACATTGACATTATGTTTTAATAAACTAATTTCAAACAACATGAATTATTCGATTCGAAATAATTAAGTACTAGTTTTTAAATTAGTGGTTCGGAGAAGCCCAGCTTTTTATAAAATTCAATACGCGAATATTTCCTTATTCAGTTTTTTCTCTTATTTAAGCACTGATAAAGAAAAAAGGAAAAAAAAAAACGCCCTATAAAAAACCAATATTTAACTTGATTAGGTATTTTTAAATTATTTGTTTAACTGTTCGTTTGATTCATATATCAATTGTTGATTGTCTTTTAGAGCATGAATAATAGAAAACCGGCATTTCCCACCGTTTTGTTTTAAGGTTTCCATTGCACAGTTCACTACATAAGTTTTTGTTGATTAGCGATCTCATAGCAGCAATTGATTGCTGAAATAAAAATTGTAACACGCACTAAACTGACCTGCTCTTATCAATTATGACATGACACAAATTATGCCCTTTGATCTCATCTGCATTATCATTAAATACGAATAACCCTCAGGCACAGAAACAGAATATAAAGACAGCTTATATTCCCCCGAGACTGATCACTTTTCGAGTATACTACTACAACCTCAATACACTTCAACAATGTCTTCGAGTGATGTCGAGCTGAAAAACGTTGGTATGTCAAAGACCGAGGACGTCGAAGTCGAGACCTATGATCAAGATTATGGAACAACCTCTTCTTACAATGAGAGTCTATGGAGAAAAACTATAAACTACATCTCGCTTCAGAAAGACTCCGACCTAACACTCAGTGAGCAATTTCTGGTGAATAGAGATTTACAGCCCGTCTTAGATGAAAATGATAGACCATGGAAATGGTACAATTTCACTTTCTTCTGGGTTGCTGATGCTTTTAACGTTAATACATGGCAAATTGCTGCAACTGGTGTGCAAGCTGGCTTATCGTGGTGGGAAACTTGGATCTCGGTGTGGCTAGGTTATTCCATCGTTAGTTTATTCCTTTTCTTCACTCAAAGAGTTGGTTCTCATTATCATGTTGCTTTTCCTGTGAGTGCCAGGGCAAGTTTTGGTACTTTTGGATCTATTTGGCCAGTGTTAAATAGAGTCGTAATGGCTATCATTTGGTATTCTGTTCAGGCTTGGATTGGTGGTGAATGTGTTCAACTAATGTTGAAAGCCATTTTTGGTGCAGATTTAGATACAAGAATTCATAATAGTATACCAAACTCTGGTACCACTACTTTCCAATTCTTGTGTTTCTTCCTTTTTTGTTTATTTTCATTGCCTTTCATCTATTGCAGACCTCAAACTGTCCGTCATCTATTTACAGTGAAAGCTTACGCTTGTTCTACTGCTGGTGTTGCTTTTTTAGTTTGGACCATCGTTAGAGCTGGTGGTATTGGACCAGTTGTAAAAGCTAAAACTTCATTGACAGGTTCTGCTCACGGTTGGGCTTTTGTCAACTCAACAATGAACTCATTAGCTAATTTTGCAACTTTGATTGTTAATGCTCCTGATTTCTCAAGATTGGCAAAAAGACCAAGTTCTTCCTCTTTATCACAGGTTCTAGCTATTCCAATTTGCTTTTCACTTACTTCATTGATTGGTATCTTGGCCTCTTCAGCATCAACTTCCATGTTTGGAGAAACATACTGGTCCCCACTAGATTTATTAACCAGATACGTTGAAAGCTACACTTCTGGTGATCGTGCTGGTGTCTTTTTTATATCATTTGCTTTCTCATTAGCTCAAGTTGGTACTAACATCTCTGCGAACTCACTTTCTGCTGGTACAGATGGTGCAGCTTTATTACCAAGATTTGTTAACATCCGCCGTGGTGGTTTCATTTGTGCAGCTATTGCCTTCTGTGTTTGTCCTTGGAATTTCTTCACCACATCAGCCAATTTTACAACTTATCTATCGGCTTATGCTGTATTTTTGTCATCAATTGCTGGTGTTATAGTTGCTGATTACTGTGTGGTAAGAAGAGGCTATATCAATATCTTTCATTTATACTCTAATAAAACCGAACTCAACTATTCTTATAATAAACTTGGTGTCAACTGGAGAGGTTATGTTGCTTATATCTGTGGTATTTTGCCTAATGTTGTTGGTTTTGCTGGTGCTGTTGGTAATGATGTTCCGATCGGTGCTACATATGTCTATAACATTTCCTTTTTCACCGGTTTCTTATCTGCTTTTTCTGTCTACTGTCTCTGTGTTTACTTTTGGCCGGTTAAAGGTATGCCTGTGAAGAACTTCCTCACTGAAGGTGGTTGGTACGAGGAGTTTATTGATTACGATGTTGATAACTTCACTGCCGAAATCAACAAGTTCCATCCAAATGAGTATGGTGTGAAAGGAAAGATCACAATGTTTAATTAATACAACTGAAATAGTTATGTCTTTTTGTTTTGATTTTGATTTCGATGTGTGTATGCATTATACCCATACGCCTCATCAACTGTACAAATATCCGAAAGTCCCAACGGCACACGAATCAAATCAGCAGCTACAAATTCAATACTTGTTGTTACCAATGATTTTATTTTAATCTCCTTCTTTTAAACGAATCAAAATCTTCATCATCAGCCGTTTTCGCGACAGGTGATCTTTTTTTCAGTGCCTATCGAAATATTATGCGGAAGCATATAAAAAAAAAAATTCTGCTCTTTTCTTTTTGCTTTCAAAATGTCTCTCTCATGGCTTAGAAGAGGTTCTGACATCCAACCAGGGCTGAAAAAGAGGATAACATGAGCTACCACCAATCAACCGAGCCATCCATCCAGGAGAAGGATGAACAACTCTCGTTTACTACTCAAAAAACTAGTCCTTCATCTCGCGATGAGCTCACAAGACTTAACTGGTTCAACGCATTTTTGAAAAAGATCTCTTTACAAGATGACGATCTAACTCTAGCACAATCTTTTTTGGTTAATGAGGACTTGCAACCTGTCCTGGATGAAGCTGATAGACCTTGGGACTGGTACAATTTCGTCTTTCTTTGGGTTGCTGAGTCGTTCAACGTTAATACCTGGCAAATTGCATCAACTGGTGTTCAAGCTGGTTTATCTTGGTGGGAAACCTGGATCTCTGTTTGGATCGGGTATGGATTCCTTGCTATGTTTTTATTCATCTCTCAACGTGTTGGTTCACATTACCATGTGTCTTTCCCTGTTGGTGCAAGAACAAGTTTTGGTACTTTTGGATCTATTTGGCCAGTGTTAAATAGAGTCGTAATGGCTATCATTTGGTATTCTGTTCAGGCTTGGATTGGTGGTGAATGTGTTCAACTAATGTTGAAAGCCATTTTTGGTGCAGATTTAGATACAAGAATTCATAATAGTATACCAAATTCTGGTACTACAACCTTCCAATTTTTGTCATTCTTCTTGTTTTGCTTCTGCTCTTTACCTTTTATTTATTTTAAACCGCAGACTATCCGTCATCTTTTTACATTGAAGGCTTATCTGTGCTCAACAGCTGGTGTTGCCTTTCTGGTTTGGACTATTGTCAGGGCTGGTGGTATTGGCCCTGTTGTGAAAGCTAAGACTCAATTAAACCAGTCTGATCATGCATGGACTTTCATCAAATCTACTATGAGTTCTTTAGCAAACTTTTCAACTTTTATTGTTAATGCTCCTGATTTCTCGAGATTAGCTAAAAGGCCTTCAGCATCTTCTTTCTCACAGTTGTTCGCTATCCCAACATGTTTTGCAGCTACTTCTTTAATCGGTATTTTGGCCTCTTCTGCATCAACATCGATGTATGGTGAAACATTCTGGTCTCCATTGGATTTGTTGACAAAATATGTTGAAAACTACACTGCAGGTGACCGTGCAGGTGTTTTCTTGATTGCATCTGCCTTTGCACTAGCTCAAGTTGGTACAAATATATCTGCTAATTCCATCTCAGCTGGGACAGATGGATCCGCTTTACTACCTCGTTATGTAAACATCCGTCGTGGTGGTTTCATCTGTGCTGCAGTTGCTTTCTGTGTTTGCCCATGGAATTTCTTCACCACATCAGCCAATTTCACAACTTATCTATCAGCATACACTGTGTTTTTGTCAGCCATTGCTGGTGTTATTGCTGCTGATTACTCTGTTGTCAGAAGGGGTTATGTGAACGTCTTCCACTTGTACTCTAACTCATCTGAAATGAACTATTCTTACAATAGATTTGGTATCAATTGGAGAGCATATGCTGCTTACATCTGTGGTATTTTGCCTAATGTTGTTGGTTTTGCAGGTGCTGTTGGTAAAGATGTTCCTATTGGTGCCACATATATCTACAATGTGTCATTCTTCTCTGGTTACATCGTTTCATTCTTGATGTATTGCATTCTATGTTATTACTTCCCTATCAAAGGATTACCCTTAAAGAACTTCTTAACAGAGAAAGGCTGGTTCGAAGAAACAGCTGAATATAAAATGGAGTACTTCAACCAAGAGATAAAGAGTGATTCATTTCACCCAAATGATTATATCTCTAAAGGAAATATTTATTAGATTGGTGACACAACATTAATTATTAGAAAAAAATTGTATATATTTCTAGAACTCAGACTATGGATAATATTGTTTATCAAAGTCTCTTATAGAATCACATTAATAGCTAATTTCACGACTTTACGATCCACAAAAATTCATCACAATGTAATATCTCTACGTTTCGTGTGTGTAAAACTAAGAATACTCGAGATTCATTATAAACTTTAAACATGATTCATAAACAAAGCAAATAGTACATAAATATTTTCATAATTTGGACTGCGGTTTCAATAACTTCAATGCTGCATTGTTGATAACAACAGTATTTCTTTCAACGGACCAAGTTTGGAAAATGATATTGTCACCTTTCTTCCAGGCCTTGATTTTCAAATGCTCACCAGGATATACAACATTTGTAAAGCGTACTTTGACCTCACCAAAAGCACCAAATTTTTCATATAACTGTTTAACAGTGATACCAAAAGTTGCTAGACCATGTAAAATTGGTTGATTGAAATTAGCTTGTTTAGCGAATCTTGGATCAATGTGCAATGGATTGAAATCACCAGATAGTCTGTAAATAGCAGCTTGATCAGGTGATGTAGGAACTGTCACTTCAAAATCAGGCAAGGATGAAGGCGCTTCATGGGATGAGATAGCAAAGTTGGATCTGTTGTGATATACTTTATCGTCACCTTGAGCCTTTCTGATAAAAGTGGTTGATTCATTATAGAAGATTTGTTCGCCTGTTCCTTTATCAAAGGTCTTGAATCCACCAACAACAACAGCAGCTTTAGTGCCTTTGTTTTGAACAGCAACTGGGAACCCTTCGGTAACCAGAGTAGCTGAGGTAGGAATTGGAAACTTGTTGATCTTCAAATATTGCTCACCGTGTAACAATAAGGCAGGGTTGAAGTTTCTTAAAAGCTTGTTAAGATCCAAGCCACCGCTTTCATTCATGAATGGGATGACACCAAATGATGGAATTACTTCAAAGTTTTCACTACCTTCGTAAACATAGTTCAATTCGGTAGCTTTTGCACCCAAACCCAAATTGTACAATATAGTATCACGATCAGTGTAGGTGAACGTATCGTTTAGTTTTGAGTCTTCATCCTCATCTTCATCCTCATCCTCTTCATCATCATCGCTATTAAGCGCTTCAAAAATGGCAAGCAACGAGTCTCTGGTACTAGCTACAGTCTTGGACTCACTGAAGTCGACAACGTCTTTCCAATTATCTCTGATAAACTCTGGTTCAATAACCTTTTCTTTAGAAACAGCACCTTTAGCTCTTTGCCATCTCGTGTTACCAACCCAACCAGCACCTACTTCAAATGTTTCACCTGTAGTTTTAACACTGTCAGAAGCCAAAAGCACAACAAATGGAGACACTTGAGATGGGTCGAACTTGTTGAATTCGTCTTCTTTGAAAATAGTTTTAGTCATTGCTGTTTCAGCATGAGGAGCAATGGCATTCACTCTGATTCCATGTTTAGCGCCTTCAATTGCTAATGTTTTAGTGAACCCTAAAATAGCAGATTTGGCGGCTGCATAGTTACTCTGGCCAAAATTACCATAAATACCGGAAGTGGAAGTAGTGTTGATGACAACACCATGTTTTTGCTTCAAGAATAATGGCCAAACTTGTTGTGTCAATCTGTGAGTTGCATAAACATGAACATCCAGAACATCATACCATTCTTTGTCTGTGATCTTCAAAAAGGAGCGATCTCTCAAAATACCAGCATTGTTAACAAGAATATCGACTTGTCCGAAGTTATCGAGGGCTGTTTTAACAATGTCCTGAGCACCAGTAACAACATTAGATTTATTTCCAACAGCGATACCACCAGCCTTCTTAATCTCATCTACTACGGAGTCTGGGTCTTTGAAATCATTCACAACAACTTTTGCCCCATACTTAGCAAAGAGAAGTGCATGCGCACGTCCCAGACCAGCACCAGCACCAGTGATTATAACAACTTTATTCTTCAAAGATACCTTTTTGGCCCCTTGAGGGCTTGAAGGTAGTTTCGACCCGATCTCGACCAATTTATTGTAGTCACTAATACCAGTAGGATGTGTAACTTTGTTGAATGACTTGTCCTTAAACTCAAAAATCCCGTCATATTTGTTCAATATAGCTTCAGGAGTGAAGCTGTCATCAACTTTAAATAATTCACCAGAAGATCTTTCCCAGCGAATTTGACCATAAAACCCTGCAGCAACTTCATAAATGGAATTGGTCGACTTAGATGAATCATGTGTCAAGTAAAGAACAAGTGGAACAATTTTCTCTGGCGCCAAATTCTCCAAGATATCTTTTGGTAAAATTTCTTCAGTCATTCTTGACCGTGCTAAAGGTGCAATTATGTTTGCATGTATGTTATATTTGTAGCCTTCTTTAGCCAATGTCTCACCAAAACCTATTAAAGCAGCTTTAGCTGCAGCATAGTTTGCTTGACCAAAATTACCATACAAACCAGCAGGTGAAGCAGTGTTGATGATTCTCCCGTATTTTTGATCTCTTAGATATGGCCATGCAGCTTTGGTCAATTTATAGGCACCGTTTAAATGAACATCCAAAACCAGTTTAAAGTCTTTCTCAGTCATATTTTTATATGAGGAGTCTCTCAAGATACCAGCATTGTTGATGATTATATGAACGGTTCCAAAGGCATCCACAGCTTGCTTGACAATCTTTTCACCATATTCCACAGAATCGTAGTTTGCAATAGCAACACCACCATTCTGTTTAATTTCATTAACAACCACGTCTGCTGCCTTGTGAGAGACACCATTGGTATCACCTTTCAGTGAGCCACCAAGATCATTCACTACAACTTTTGCACCTCTTTTTGCAAAAGCAAGTGCGTACTGTCTGCCTAAACCGCCTCCAGCGCCTGTGATTATCACAACCTTTCCTTTAAAATCTAATTTATTACTCATTGTTTTAATGATTTCCAGCAATTGATCTAAAACACCAAACAGGAAACAAGCGAATTTCCCTTCTTTTTAAATACTTTTCAGTGTGACAATTCTTAGCGGTTTTATTCGGTTGTTGCTTAATTCTTATTCCACTGTTCCACTGGTTCTATAATTGTTTTCCCTCTCAAATTTGCGGGGCAGTAAATTTTTACAAACAGTGCTAAAAAATTTAACCGAGGCTAACAGATCATCAGTCACGTGAGAGATCACACAATTTAATGTACAACTTCTAATCAGTAAGTACACTTGTCTACAAACAAGACAATAATCAAGAGTAAATTACCGGAACATAATATTGAAGGAACCAATAACTAAGTATAAACAGGCTGATAATCAACAGAGGTATTAGAACTGACTGATCTAGAGCCAAGTAACAGGTCGTTTATACCGTTAACAATAACTATAATACACTAAAATATTCAACATTCACAACCCGGTGACCCATCTCTTCACATCAAAACATTATTGAACTTTGACATATTGAACCGAATCAATACGTTTAAGCAGCAACAGTGACTTCAACTTCTACACCTGGTTCAATAGTGATTTGAGTGATACGTTTAACGATGGCAGCTGGAGCTTGTAAATCGATAACACGCTTGTGGATTCTTAATTCATAAGAATCCCAGGTCTTGGAACCTTCACCATTTGGAGTTTTTCTGGTGGAGATTTTCAAAACTTTGGTTGGTAATCTAACTGGACCTTTCTTTTTCAATTTGAAACCTTCAGCACTTCTAATGATGTTAGCAGAAACTTTTTCCAATTGTTTAACTTTAGTGGATGCTAAAGTGATTCTGATTTTGTGGACAGCAGCTTGTTCTTCGACAACGTCTTTCTTTTCGATTTCTGACATTTTTGATAATACCTTTTACTTCTTAAAGTTGGTTAAAGAAAAAGCTCTAAAACAAAGAAGTAAAGTCTTTTTTTGTCAACTTTTTCAATAGGTTGGTTTGGTGAAAATTTTTTTCAGAGTCCTGGTGTTTGGATGTTTGACCTTTCAATAGTCACGAGACTTTCACGTGATCATAGATGAGGATATAATTAGTATTTTAAGCCGACGGAGATAACACGATAAGATTAAAGAACAGGAAAAATAAAGTCAAATTATATAAAGGGTTGATTTATCTCGAGATGATTGCATTATTGAATTAAACCAGTTAACTTATAATGTCTGAGATTGAGCAAGTGAACGCTCTTCTAAAAATTGAATCTGTAAGAAAGAGAACAGCCCCTATATTCGAATTGGCCCTACAAAACAATCTAGACTATTTTGATGTTGATTTAACTAAAGTTGATGACTTGCTTGTCTTTGTCAGCGATATAATTAAGCGTGACTTCGGTACTGACTATGATTCTATACCACCACATGGACGTTGGGGTCACTTAAATGCTGGTGGTCATCAACGGGTTGAATCGTTAATATCGACCTGGATATCAAATGGTGTTGATGAGATTGAAATAGGTAAGAAACTGCTAGACCTATTTGTTTTCAGTGTGTTGATTGATGCTGGTGCAGGAAATGCCTGGAAATATATCGAAGCTAAAACTGGGGAGTCATATTCCAGATCCGAAGGGCTAGCTATTGTTTCAATTGATTTGTTCGAACAAGGTCAACTGAGTGAGACTTCTGACGATCCACATAAAGTGAACGCTTCCAAGCTTATCAACTTTGATACAGAATCTTTGAAGAGTGCTTTTCAGATAACGAAGAACAATCCTCTTTCTGGGGAAGAAGGTAGGCTGAGTTTAATTAGAAACTTAGGGACTGCCTTGAGTTCAAATTCAAAAATATTCGGCGACGATGGTAGACCTGGGAATCTACTTGACTATCTCTATAATGTACACTATACCAAAGGTGAACTAGACTTGTCAAATCTTTGGGACACCTTAATGGAAGGGTTCACATCAATTTGGCCAAAGGGAAGAACTCAAATCGGTGGAATTTCATTAGGCGATGCGTGGCCATTAACAACTGTATCAAAGTTTATTGAGAATCCATCTTTTGAACAAACGATAATTCCATTTCACAAGCTAACCCAGTGGCTCTGCTACTCTTTGTTGACACCTTTAAAAGAATATGGGTACAAATTCAATATTACTAAAGAATCGTTACAGACAGGGTTACCTGAATACAGAAATGGCGGATTACTTTATGATTTTGGTGTAATTCAATTGAAACCAGAATATCTTAAAAAAGGAAGAATTTTATCAGCAAAAATTGGTTCATTGACATCAGATATTCCAAGCTTTACACCAGAAGATGGAGTTATTGTTGAATGGAGAGCTATCACCATTGGATTTCTCGATTATATATTACCTTTGATCAACAATATATTGAATTATGAGCTGACTCTACCTCAGTTGATTGAGGCAGGAAGTTGGAAAGCTGGTCGTGAAATAGCGGGTAAACTGAGACCCAAGACAAAAGGTCCACCAATTGATCTTCATAGTGATGGTACTGTATTCTAAAATAAACTGTATACAGTCCAGATTTCAGGCCATTACGTCAGTATGATCCACTTGGTCTATTAATTAAAATATTAGAGATACTTACTCATAGAGCTAAATGTATAAATGTTTAATCTTTTTCATGGATTTGATGTGTAGCTCTAAACTGTAACTAGCAACTAGCAACTAGCAAGACGTTGTTACTATCAAAAAAATTTATAATAACTTAACTACAAAGAAAGTGCGCCAATCACTCAATGAGACTACTTAAGACTTCAGACTTGAGACTTGAGAATATGCAGGTCCAGATCTCATGGAAACTGTTTGAACGAAATTTAAGCCTGGAGGCAATCATTAATTCACAAATCAATGAATGATCTTCGTTAATTTGTATAAATCACATTAACCGCACACGACTCGGTAAGAATTTACAATACTCGACGCTTGGCTGGATCAGCAGGCAAAACTGACAAGTCATAATTCACAAGTATAACTCACAAGTCATAACATTTAAACATTTAAACATTTAAGTACCAGTCCCATAATCTCGTTGGTTAACACACCAGGAAAACAAAGAGAAAACCCTGAAGTTACCCATAATATGTTATATGTTTGTAGTCACCCATGTAAAATAACGCTGTAATAAGTGTGAACATTCAAGGGGTTGAGACTTGAGACTTGAGACCTGAGACTTAAAAAGAGACTATCCGAAAACAAAAAATATGAAACTTTGAAAAATTTTGTATAGAAAGCCGTTTTAGAGTTTAGGAAATGGAAACATCAAAAAAACAGTCAGACGGAATTACTGTGAAATGCAGTTAAATTCTCCACTTCGTAAATCTGAACTAAAAATGCAAAGGTCTATACATCTTAATGAACTGAAAGCTACAAGTCATAACATTTTTAACTATCACAACACTTTCTGTTTTTCCACCCCAAATGGACCACCACATTATTATTGTCAAACCCATGTTTGTTGGAAAATTCTAGTTCTAGTTCTAGTTCCTCAGCAATCCAGCAGCTTGTGTACTTGTAGTGCTTTTAAGGTGCATTTTTTATGTATGTCTGTAAACTGATGGGTCCAATCTGCTGAAAAGGTATTGGGGCTTAGGTCATACCGTTCAGGCGTCATACAATCGTCACTGTCACGGTCTCAAAGACCTGAGCTACAGTACAAAATAATATACATGACACGAAAGAGATTCCGGTCTTCTAACCATGTTATGGGAACATCTTAAGGACTTTTGTTCAAAAAAAACAATGGTAGGCACACGAACCCCGAATTGGACTCTTATGAGACTATTATTAAAGACTAAGGGACCAAGGGTGTTTGTTCCCTTTAAAATTTGTTTTTCATGCGACTAAGAGACTTTCATGGCAAAAACACCAAGAAAAGTGAAATTTTGGTGTATATTTTTGCTAAATGTTTTCTTTCTGATTGGAACAATCAACGATCATTCTGGTTCAATCTTTGGATCAAACTGCTAAAGCATAATCTAAACCTGATTTCAACCGTCAAACTTATTTTTAACTGACCTCTGTTTTTGTTTTCTTTGAGAAAAGTACACTCAGGCGTTTCGTGTTGCATGTGTAAAAAGATCTTTATTGACACATCAAAAAGTTACAAGCAAATATCCATTAGTTAACGGTCGTGTGAGCAACTAGATTCTAAGTAAAATTCAGCGTTTTTTTTAGGTTTGTTCTGTTTAGAATACCAATACCATTCAAAGAGCAAGCTATCCAGTCGTTATTCAATCAAAATCGGTGAACAGTTCCTTATCATCAGAAACTAGACCCTTTTAATTTTGTCCATAATCATAATTCATTCCTTTCTACAAAATAATACCGACACGACGTTTAACATTTACGTTATAAATCATTATTCTGCCCTTAGAAAGACGTATATATCAGAAGATAATAATGGTGGTACTGAATCGAGTGTTTACAGTTGTTGCTTCGTTGTCGTTGCTTGATTTTGCAAATGGAAAGATATGGAAGGATGAAGATCCAGTACCGTTTTCGGTGAAGCCTCTAAGTCCAGGTGGAAACAGTTATGATGGAAAGTTATATCTACATCCAGTGAGCTATTACCATCCAACCTTAGACAATCCAAACCCTGTGAAACAGGAAAATTCCTACGATGAGAATATTTACCAATTTGATGAATTTTTTG
The DNA here is from genome assembly GCA_030571115.1 of Wickerhamomyces sp. yHMH617. Taxonomy (NCBI): domain Eukaryota; kingdom Fungi; phylum Ascomycota; class Saccharomycetes; order Phaffomycetales; family Wickerhamomycetaceae; genus Wickerhamomyces; species Wickerhamomyces sp. yHMH617. The sequence continues at coordinate 108,000 of JAJLXD010000024.1, read as the reverse complement.
GTAATCATTTCTTCAACGCTCCTTTCAATTCGTCTTTCAATAACCAAAACGCGAGATGCACGTTGTTGGCTGATAGAGATTATAAGAATGTCAATGTTACAATGATCAACGATCTGATCAAGAAAAATTATAAACTCAACTTTTTTGTTGATGATATTCCAGTTGGACGCGAACTTTATGATAGCCAAACATCAAAATTTTACATCGACAACGGTGTTCCTTTGGGTTACATTGATTTGAATAAAGTTCCTCATTTGTTCAACCATTTCCAGTTTGTTATCAATTATGTTGCTAATGGGTTAGACTATGAGATATTGTATGCTACAGTGAGTACCCAATCATTGACAAGAGTACGTCAGCTACCGTTGGCTTGCAATCTATCACCTCCATTGATGCTCCGTTATTCAGACTATGCTTTTAACGGTAATAGAATTACGTATGCGGTAATTTGGAAAGAGATCAATCTAAACAGGCCAATCAGCACCTGGGAGTTATACAAAAATGATGTTGTTAGACCATTTGTCTCAAATTCAATCTTCTTGATGTTCACTATTTTGACGATTATCATCAGCACCTATACTTATTACACAATCAATTCGGCTTTCAATTCAGAGAAACTTACCATCATTCATAAGAAGAGAACTGTTGAATCTCTTCAAGTCAAATCTAAAGCAGATTCTACTACTGTCACCCCTTCACCAAGCTCAACTTTTGATGACAGCTCTGACGATTCCTTGGAATTCTCATGGCCCTCATTAGTAAATGATGTTTTCAGAAAGCCTAGTAGCTCTTCATTACTATACTTTTTGATATCGAAAGGTTTCCATTTCACTGTTGTTTTAGTGTTAGTTATCACTCAATTAGCAATAGGATCAATCAAACTGCATGGCCATGGAAATTCTTTATCTAAAGGCATATTTAGATCATTTTTGTGGACTAGTCCAGTACCTAGTATCTTAAGTGCTTATTTATTCAAGAGTTTCCAAGCCCCTGGTGAAAACGTTGCATCAATATCTTATTTTCAAAAAGTTTCCATTACTCTTCTACTAAACTCTTTTGTCTTGCCTATCACCACACTTGTATTAATTCATGGTATCAACAAAGCCCATAAATCAGTTGATTCACCAATTCAAATTCCAACCCATCATTACAATAAGCTCGCATTGGTTTATGTTATCATTACTTCATTATCATTCATTGGTTCTTTGAAATTTTTGAAACCGGCTCAATATCAGTCAAGTGAAATTGCTAAAAAGATATCAACACCACCAATCACTTTTAGAATTGTTCCAAACATGATTATTAGTGGACTGTTCCCATTCGGAGTAGTTTTAATCCCAGTGTCAACAATTTACTTGACACTATGGTACAACCATTTCTTCGTCACTGGATCGTTGATTTATGCTTTTGTGCTACTAGTGGTGCTCCTGACAGCCATTAGTGTGCTTAATGTGTACTACTCACTATCTATTGGTAACTGGAAGTGGCAATGGTATAGTTTCTTGAGTGGGATCTCCATTGGATTCTATTCCTTTGGCTATTCATTCTATTTGACCAATTTTAAGTTTGGAGATCATGCAAGTTACCTTATTTTCTTGCATCAGAACCTGATCATTTCTTCAATTCTAGGGCTGATCGGAGGTTTTATCACTTTCTCAGCATCTTTTATATTTGTTAGAAAACTTTATAGTGGTCTTCAAGACTAAATGATTAAATTTTTGACATAATAAATAAGAAATAAGAGAATATATAAATATATCGCGAATTATTTTGTTAAAGTCGTCGTAAATTTCATTATTTTAATATTCCATTGCGCCTTTGAAATATTTAACACCTTTCAATAAGCCATTAAATATAAAATATCAGAAAAGAGCAGTCAAAAAATGGGAGTTTATATGACAATTGTGAGTATTGTTGAAGGCCATTGTTTTGGGAACGCAGACTAACAGCTTTTGATCCCAGTTGTTCTCGCTTTTAACGGTGCAAATGACGACCCTCACTATCTTGGTTCTGCCATTGCCTTTGAGAATACGTAGACAGTCTTTCAAACTTTACCAAAGGATATTCAATACCAGAGAGTTTCGTACAGTGGTAACAATTACAGGTGTACTAGTGACGTTGCTATTTGTTGACTCATTCAAGAAAGTTATTAAATTAAAGACTAGAAATACTTATGATCCTTCACAAGTCCAATCCAATTATTCACAATCTTCAGAAAATACAGCCAGAATATTTTACAATCAAAGAAATTTGTATATTTCAGGAGCTATTCTATTCTTATCCGTTGCCATTCCAACAGTTTTCCAGATCATTGGCAAATTGATCAAATATCAAGAATTGAAACTCAATCAAGTTGATCCAAAAATTCTTGAGACTAAATTTGCAGAATTAAAGAAAACTCTTGAATTAAAAGATAAAAATATCACTGCTTTGAAAGCTCAAAAGAAAGGTCTTGAAAGATCCTACGATGAATTAAGTGATAAATTGAATGAAGCTGATACAAAAAGTGATAAAAAATCAAATTAAAATTAATAACTATTCAATCGTGTGGGATCCCTGATTCCCAAAACTCGTTCAAATTTTCTCCAAATTCATTCTTAACTTTGATAATCAGATCTGTATCATCGATTTTATTCTCAACAACATTCCAGTACTGTTTGATAGCATTTTCTAACTCTTCAACATTGCTGACACCAAGAACTATAGGACCTTTTGATCTATACTCTCTGATTGCATATCTTGTTCCTAGATCTGCTAGTTCCACGCCTTCAGCTGCTGTTAATTTGGCCACTTTTTGAGATTTTTCTTTCAACGCATCAGAGGCTGGATGAAATTTATGTGTGGAGCCAGATCTCAGCAATGACATGCTTAATATAGAACCGTTCAATAGTTTTTTTAGGCCGGCTTTATTATAGAAATCATCAACATATTGTTTCAATGACTCATTTTGTAAATTGTAGTTAGAATATGATAATATAGCATCCAATGGACCAATTTCTGGGATTTCTTTGGCTGACAAAGCTATCTTATAAAGAAAAGCTACTGGATAACCACTGATACCAAAATGGTGAATAATACCTTCTTGTTTCAATTTTTTCAGCTCTTTCAAAGCAGCAATGATCTCTTCTTCTTTCACAAACTCAACGTCATGCAAATAGACCAGGTCTAAGTAATCAGTATGCAACCTGTCCAGAGATCTCAACACAGACTTTCTAATTGATTCAGGATTATAATCAAACACATCATCCTTAACACGACCAGCTTTGGTGACAATATAGTAGGTGTTTCTAGGGAACTCAGTTTTGATTTTTTCCAAGGCATCACCTAATAGGATCTCAGAAGGTCCATAATAAGGAGAAGTGTCGATACCAGTTATACCATTGTTAAAGCCAGTTCTCAATATATCTTCAACAGGAAGAGTTTCTGGGTTGTCGTTGAACTGCTGGTTAAAGACAGCGCCACCGAGTAATAAAGGTGGAAGATCCTCAATTCTACCGGAGACAGGAACTTTTGAAGGTCCAATTGGTTTCAATGACATTTTGGGCCCGTTCTTGAATCGTAATCAACTAATGAATTTTGGAAGAAACTGGAAATTTTGAATTGTTTATATACGTTTGTATATAAATGTGGTATATGAAAATTGAAGCCATACAATTAATTTTAATTATCCATCACACAACAATCCAAAGAGCAAAGAAGACGGTTAGGAAAATGTCCAAAAGAGGATCCGGTGCAATTGCGCAAACAAGTGACCAAGCAATCATTGAAGTTAGTACCATTTCGTTTCATTTGAGTGTATGTGTACGCTGATGTCATTTCAATTTATTAACGTTACATTGCTCAGATTGGTAACAAAAAGAGAGTAACAGTGAGAAAGTTCAAAAACTCCAATTTGATTGATATAAGAGAATTCTACGAGGCAGATGGTGAACTTAAACCGGGAAAGAAGGGAATATCGCTCACAGAGGATCAATGGAAGACAATAGTGGAACACATTGATGATATCAATCTAGCATTAGAAGCTCTTAATGATGGTGGTCAAAGTACTAAAAAAGCAAAGAAGGATAAAGAAAAATTAGAAGAAAAGGAGACAGAAACTGATACAAATGATAACAAACACAATGATATCAAATGTGAACTTAAAGAAGAAGATTAAAATGCAAAAAGAGAGTGATTCAGGGTATTTTTGTATATTTATATATATATAATAGTAACTACGTTAACAAAGCAAAGCAATAAAATAGCGCGAATTTTTGACATTTTATTTTTTTTTACACTAAAATTAATATTACTATTTTTTTACTTAGCAAATTAAAAAATTAGAAACGAAAAGAACATAGAAAACAGCAAATATTTTTCACTTGAGTTGATTAATTGTCTTCAAATCTGTCTTTAATTTTTTTTTTTACCACAGTGCTATTTCTTTTTTTCTTTTATTATATAAAGTTAATCAAGTTTTATTTGGTCCTTGCTTTTTTAACTGAGTTGATTAAAGCCTGATTTGATATGTCAAGTCCGAGTGATAAGTTGCCTCTTTTAAGTCAGCAACAGCAATCATCCTCACTAAAGCAACAAAGAAGCAAGAGAAGGCCAACATTTTCTGGTCCTTCAGTGGGAAGTCCAATACAACATCAGATATATGAAGCTGGAGATCCGCTAGAACCTTCAAATCTTCATAATCATGAGAACTCCAGTGACTTTGAGTTTGGTGATGCCTTGGGAAACATCGAAACGTCAAAGCCTAACTCGATCTCAAATCAATCCATCGTTCGTGATTTGAGAAGCTATGATCCTCACAATTTGCCATCGACAAAACCCAGCTACAGAAGACGTTCCATATCTCGTACATCAATCAATCCTCAAAGTCCAGGCGCAATGAGAAACTCAAGATTACAAAGTTCGTCATCAAATGAGAACCCTTTCAATCAAACATCTTCAATTAGTCCAAGCTTTGCTGAAAGGTGGGTTCAGAGACAGTCTATAATTCACGGTGCTGGTAACTATGGAAGTGTATCTGTTGATCCCACACATCACCATGCGACTAGTAGCAATGAGCATGCCCATTTGGAAGAAAGTGATGATGATTTTGATTCGAAACCATCTTCAAGAAGAAGTTCAAGCGTTTCAAGTTTAGCTGATGTTTGTTTTCCATTAGATCCATTAGATGATATTCAAGGAAACAGAGTTTGGCCTGATTTACAGGTATTAGAGGAATTTTATGAAGAGGAAACAACAAGATTAAAAGATGAAGTAATGAGAGAAACGAACGAGGTGAATTTTCGATTCAATAATAATCCAGAAGATCAAGCTAGCAGTACGTCAGTAGATGCTAACGTTGGATTCTCAAACCCACTCGTTACCAAAGTTGATGTATCAGCTTCTCATCTCTTGGGAAACCAAAAAATCAATGAGACTGAAACAATGAATGGTAGATTGAGACCACCAAAAATCAATCCTTTTGATAACAAACGAAAAGTGAACAATGCCGAATTCTTAAGTACCATTAATTACCCACCTCAAATTGTTAATAATAATCCAGAACATTTCAGATTCACTTACTTCAGAGAAGATTTGGACTCTACAGTTCACTCTCCAACAATTTCAGGACTTTTACAACCCGGTCAAACATTTAGCGATTTATTTTTAGCATCAGAATATACCAAAAGCTCACCACCATTACAGAAACAATCATCATCTGCTTCATCAACTAGATTGAGAGATGGGTCCACACCTGCGTCATTCAGAGATTCGACTCCAGCACTAAGCCAAATCAAACCTGAAACTGAGCAATCATCTACATTGAATCCTCCTTTGACAGGCAGTGAAGAGTTTAGTGATTCTAATGTATCCCCATTTTGGCTTGATGTTTTGAACCCTACAGAGGAAGAGATGAAAGTTTTAAGTAAGGCGTTTGCTATTCATCCTTTAACAACGGAGGATATATTCTTGGGAGAAACAAGAGAGAAAGTTGAACTGTTTAAAGAATATTATTTCGTTTGTTTCAGATCATTTGATATCGTTCAAGAGAAGGCTAAAAAAAGAAGAGAAAGATTTCATGATCAATCTTTCAAAGAAAATTCATCTAAAGCTGATGCCAATGGGTTTTTATCAAAATTATTCAAAAAAAGAAGGCAATCATCATCTAAAAGTGATACATCGATAGGTGATAATGTCAGTCATACATCTAGTTTCAAGAGAAGAGAACGAGAAATTGAATTGGAAAAATTCCAAAGAAAATCAGGAGATAGACATAAACCCAAAAATAACGAACTAGAACCTTTAAATGTGTACATCTTAGTTTTCAGAAATGCTGTGTTGACGTTCCATTTTGCTCCAACTCCACATCCTGTTAATGTTAGAAGAAGAGCAAGGTTATTAAGAGAGTATCTAACCGTTTCAGCTGACTGGATAGCATATGGGTTAATCGATGATATTACTGATGCTTTTGGTCCTATGATTGAGTCTATAGAAGATGAGGTTAATGCAATAGAGGATGCAATTTTAGCAATGAACGATTCTTCTGATTCGGATGATAGTGATTCTGAAGACGAATATTTCATACCTGGAAACACATCTTCAAGAGCTGCCAACAGATCTTCTATCGCGAATTTTGATGATAGACGTTCTGTTAAATCGGTTTCAAGTGCTTCCACTAGAAGTACGTCGTCAAACGAAATCGAATGGAAGAAGAAAGGTGACATGTTGAAACGAATCGGTGAGACACGTAAAAGAGTGATGAGTTTGCTGAGATTACTTGGGTCCAAAGCAGATGTGATCAAAGGGTTTGCAAAGAGATGTAATGAGCAATGGGAAGTTGCACCAAGATCAGAGATTGGAATGTATTTAGGTGATATTCAAGATCATATTGTGACGATGGTTCAGTCATTGAATCATTATGAAAAACTGTTAGCGAGATCACATTCCAACTATTTAGCACAAATCAACATCGACATGACGAAAGTGAATAATGATATGAATGATGTCTTGGGAAAGATCACGATCCTAGGTACAATTGTCCTACCAATGAACATAATCACTGGTCTATGGGGGATGAATGTGATAGTTCCGGGACAATTTGAGGACGGTCTGAAATGGTTCTGGAGCATCACTTTGGGCATGTTCCTCATTGCCTTCAGCTGCTATACTTACGCGAAGAGAATTGCAGGTTTATAGATTTTATACACACCAAAATTAGCTGTTTAAACATTATAATTTATAACTCGCGAATTGTTAAAACTGTGTAAATAAATGTTCTAATGATTTTATTTATTTTAGCCCAACTTATTAAGTTGAGCAAATTTAAAGACCTTTCTAGTTATTTGGGTAAAAAAAAAAACTTGCTCCTACTGAGATTAACCAATATGTCATTTGAGGTAAGTTTTTGTATAAAACCATAGATTTCCCTGATCACACAACAAATGCTCAAAATGTATTTGAATATCTAGTGATTTTTATCTTTTTACTTTCATAATGCCTGCATTACTAATCGAATTGGAAAAGACCGTTTATAACGTTGAGTTGGAGTGCCAAAGCTGTGTTGACAGTGTTAAAGATGTTCTATCAAAAGTTGAAGGTGTCCATGGCTTTGACATCAATTTAAAAGATCAATTAGTGTCGGTTGAAGGTGTAGCTGCGCCATCCGTTATTGTTAAAGCCATCCAACAAACAGGCAGAGATGCTATTATTAGAGGGACTGGAGCCCCAAACTCTGCAGCAGTTTCCATCTTGGAATCATTTGATATCAAGGACAATCTGGAACCTGTTAAAGGTCTTGCTAGAATTGTCGCCACTAATGACTCAAAGATATTAGTTGATATTACTTTGAACGGGTTGCCTAAAGGTACTTATTATCCGTCATTCAGAAACTCTGGTAACATTTCACAAGGTGCTAAATCTACTGGTGGTGCTTTGTTCACCTTCAGTCCTATCGAAGTTGAAGAACCAAGTGATAAAGCTGGTCTATACTGTGGTCAAATCTTTGAGAGCGCCAATTTGAAGATCAGTGACTTGATAGGCAGAAGCTTTGTCGTAAGCAATGCTGCAAATAGAATCACTGATAACTCATTGGCCGGTGTCATTGCTAGAAGTGCTGGTGTTTGGGAGAATGATAAACAGGTTTGTAGTTGTAGTGGTAAGACAGTTTGGCAAGAACGTCAAGATGCTCAGAAACATGGATTAACTGTTTGAATAGTATATATATATATATATATAAAGGATTATGTAAGGATGATATGAATGAATTAAACTTGTTAATATTGTTTGTAGACGAGTTGATTCCATAATTAAATTATACCAGGATTCTTTGATACCACCTCTTCATTATTATTGTTATGCTGCTCTTTACCAATTTCAGCATTTGGCGACCCTTTAACCGCTTCTTTAATGGCAGCCTCCAGTTTCTTGTCGGCAGCAGCGAGTTTAGCAAGTCGAGATGATTCCTTGTCTATGCTGTAACTTGACTCTTGTTCTTTCTTTGGAGCAATGCTATAAATTATATACCCGATACTTGAAATTGCCAGTAGATAAAGAATCAGTTTCTTCATGGGCGTCGTAAGCACGCCGGAATTCTTGCGTGACTTAAGATTGTAAGGCGCAGGGAGTCCCATTTTAGTAGTGGAAGACATTGTAATTTAGTCAAATAATCTAATTAATGTAAAACTAATAATCTAAACTAATAATAAAATCCAATAAAATTATTGGTAAGGGCACTTTTAGTATAAACATTGAACTAAAAAAACCCTTAAAAAATTTTGTATAATTTTATCAACTATTTAATTAATTAAGAAATATAATATATTTATGATATATTAATTATATTTATTTCCTTGATTCATCCATACAAAACAAAATTACTACGAGCTGAGATGATAAACAACAAATATATATATATATATATATATATATTTAAGATAAAAAGTAGGCACCTGAACCAAGTGCGATGAGTCCAACGGAAGTCCACCACCAAAATTCGTAATCAATACTGGATTTGCGCACGGCTCTGGTTCTTCCTTTATTCTCCAGGCTTCTTCTGATTCTCTTTCTTAAACTTCTCTTCGACACAGCCGTAGAACTGGACTGAGCCTCTTCAGTGTTGGTAACCTCATTATCACCAGCGGTTGGATTCAGCGTTTCTGTTGGCAGCATTTGCGGTGGTCTGTATGCTAAGTATAGTGGCTGTGTTGGTGTTCCATCCCATTGGTAAAGGTTTAGCTTATAACGGCCATGGTAAGCATCAACAGAAACTTGGTACTTGATAAATGTTTCCGATTGCACATAACGATTGTATGTAGATATGCCTCCGTCGTTACATGGGTCACTCACTAATTGACGACCGTCAACTTCTATTGGTGTAAGGACGAGTGTACCATTGTCCAACACTTGATATGTACCATGCTGGAATGTCAACGCAGCAGCAGGACATGAATGATTCTTAGAATTGGAAGTGACTTGGTATAAAGCTTCTTCCCAATGACCATCTTCGGTAAAGGAATAAGAAATGCCCGGTAAGGCAGGCTCAACTAGCAGCTCGTCGACAGGATCAAAGAAACTTGGACCAGTGAATACGGTGTTTGATTTAGAAGCCCATGTGCCAACAATTGTGAGATCATCGTCATCAGCACGCGCTTGTTTGATCATTGCTAAACCAATCAAAGTAATTGTGAGAGTATTGAGTAGTTGGATCATCATGCACTGAAAAAAAAAAGTGTGTTTGTTGTGTGTATGAGATGGCAATAAGATAAAGCAGATAGCTTTGTTTATAAGATTATTGGATTATAGAATGAATGAGTTGTTTTTAATATTCAACTCAACTCTCACCAAGAATTTCTTAAAACTTTGATATTGTAAAAATAGAAACAAAAATGGGAATTAAAAAAGTACCAAAAAAAAAAAATAAAAACACTTATAGATAAATATCGAACTTTAAACCACAAATCTAATGAATAACTATTCCTGAAACCGAAAGTTATAACGAACTAAGAGAATACCGATTCACCTTTTCTGTGTTTTTTAATCTGTGTTTTATTAAAAGTAGTTAAATTCTACTGAAAATGAGATAAAATTTCAACTTTTTTTTTTGTTTTTTAGAGCGCCTTTAATGACTAAGCACTTACGTAATCATCACGTGATTAAACAGGTTTTTGTTTTATGGTTTTAAATTGTACAATACAAGTTTTAATGATTATGAGTTAGGCCAAGTGTGGTGGGAGTAAGAAGTTTGGGATAGCGTTCTTGATGTAGTAGATGTGCTTGCAGTTATTGCACTGCATTTCGCCTTCTGTTATGGTGGTCTCTATCAATAGAGTGTGTAGATCTTTTAACAAAGGCAAGCTTTCTTCGCTCTCAAGATCAATGTCCTCTGGCTTTTGTTGAGGCAGCGAGGTGTTTCCTAGATCAGCAGCAACTTTTAGCACGGCTTCCCAGTCCAGTCTTTCTATAATCGACGCGATAAATTCGAGATTGAAGTCTTGTTCTTCTTGCACGAGTTGGCAGTTTGTATATTTTAATGGGAATGACTCGGTTGTGGAATCACATGATTTGATAGAGCATTTCACAAAGTTTGTGGTGAGGAACTTCATAGTTTCTGATTTGTATTGAATCAATTCTCAGTTAAAGCGAGCCCTGTGTTAAATGTGTTTGATTTGAGATACCTCATCGAGCTGATAAATTTTTTTTTTTTTTCTTTTTTTAATTTAAACTAAGCGTGGCTCTACCATAAAATATTTAATAGTTGATTATGTATTGTTTATTGTTTATTGTTTATTGTTATTATGATGTATTATTCGTTATTCATTAATCTTCAGTTTTGATACTTTCAATTCATTAATTAGTGCTTTCAGCTGCTCATTCTTGAACAGATCAGTACTTCTTTCTATATCATGAAGCATTTCTATATACATGTGATCATCAATATGTTTGCTCTTCTCCATCATCCCCAATGAAGAGCGAAGTAGAGACATGTTTTGAAAAGCAATAGCAATCTTCAAAAAAACGTCAATAGCTTCTCTATTGATGTTCTCCCATACCCTCACATTAATCTCGTTTGCTTCTTTGTTTCTATCGTGGCTAAAATTCACTCTGATTTCATCTTTGGAATCAAGCTTCACTTCAAATAAAACTCTTCTTGTAGCACTCAAAACGTACTCTGAATCATCGGGATAGAACTTGAATATACCCTTGAGGGCCAACACATATGTACGGAGAGAGTATGACATCTGTTTAACAGTGAAGCCTTTGGTCATTTTTCTGATTCGTTTAGATGCTCTGATTCTCCTTTGTCTCTTTGATAACATAGCTTTTTTTTCAATGTTTAAATTTCTCAAACAAGAACTGAAAACAGATTCATTCATTGTAAATGTAGAGTTCCTCAAGAGACTTTGTAAAGTTTTCTCACTAATTTCTTGCTTCTTGTTTTTCATAATTAAATGTCCAAGGACATTTCCAAGTGTTGAGAAGTTGGAATTTTGAGGAAATTGATTCAATTTAGTGAGTATCAGCTCATAGTTCAACGACTTAAGACTAGATTGGAGTAACAAATCAGTAACCTCTGAGAAGAATTTGGGCTGTAAGGTGTTTATAGAGGAGTATTGATCAAATAATCTATCAAACCCATGAACAAAGTTTTTTGTTGATTTGTTCTCAGTGTTAAAATTCTCCAACAAATCACCATCATGGAAATCCAAACTATCACATCTTTTTAAAAGTTGGTTCTTAATACCAGAGGCAGAATAATATGACAGAGCCTCTCTGAAAGCTCCAGATGGGACAGCCTCAAGGAAACTTTCGAAAGTTGAAAATTTCTGAGAATCAGTATATTTCAGTAATGTTTTCAACAGTGTTTCTTTGTAAGTTTCCGGTAGCTTACTCAGATAACTTGTTGATAAGTTCAATTTTTCTTCTTCAAATATATGATTCAGAGATTCATAGAAAATTCGAATCATCATCAAATAATTTATTAGTTGCAATTTAGCCTTTTCTCGCTCGATATTCCGAGCTAATATGGGGCCTATATTATTCAAATCTTGTTCAGTCAGAGGCAAACGGGCATGTTTATCGACAAATAAACCCTCTGTGACATATTCGACGGTTTCTGGTGTATGATGATGAGGTTTAGATTCTTCATTGAACAATTCCATGTCAACTGATTCTGAAATTTTTCTATCATTCTTATTTCTCGTTTTCGAAGGTAAAAACTCATTGGATGTGAAATCCCACTCCAGAGCATGATATGCAGATTTTGAAATTTCGGCATCTTCTATACTTTCAGTTTTATCATCATTTTTAGCCAAAGTGGACAAACCACGATATGAAGTCATGATACCTAACCCAATCAAATTTGTCGTTACAAATAGCATGTTTGATGGTGCTCTAAAATACGACCAGAGAATCCGTGGCAGGGTCGTCTTTGACGCTGTTGATGATGCCCAAGGTATTTGAGGTCTGCCTTGGGTATAATGATGGAAAGTTCTATTGCATCGTACTTGGTGCTGTTTCTGTTTGGTGAATCCACGCGTCCATGTTTTTGGCCGTACTGCCCTGACCAAGGAGGACATCATCTCAAACAACGAAACACCAACTCTTCGATAAAACTTGTATATTAACCAATTATATGTACGTTTAACATTCGAGTTTTTTTTTTTCCTAAAGTGAAAAATTATCACGTGAATATCACGTGCGTTGTCACATCCGTACACCACAGTTAAGATTGTAATAGATACTGTAGGAGACATAAAGGGCACACGATCGAGAAGGTTGAAGAAGGAGGACGTATATAAGTAACTCATTTGTCTAGCTTAATCTCAGCCACTAAAGACTCCCAGTGTGCTACTGTGGGATGTGTTCCATTGGAAAGATTTAAATTGTCATCAAAGTAGCTATTGTTCAATACTCTCTTGATATTGAGAGATGATTGGGCTTCATCAAATAGATTTTTAGCTTTTTGTCCTTTCTCATTGGGGAGCGTGCTTAGTACTAGCAAGTCACCCAGTATCTTTCCTATTTTCAACCCAATTTGACTTCCTAATGGATACCCATCATCAAATCCCTGCTGTAAAGTCTCCTCTTTCTTTGCTGACAACCCATCAAGATATCCTTGTTTGGCATGTATTCTTCGTAGTGCAGAGATTTCACTGTTCTCACTCACCGTTGGTCTCTCACCATAAAACTCATCATTACTAATGTCTGGTCTAAATTCATCACTACTTTCACTACCCCAAATATCCTCTTCATCCGGCACATCACTCTCAAGTTTCGGCTTCTTTCTGAAGCTATCATCAGCACTTTCAAATATCATCACAGCCACTCACCAGACTGCTTGAAAAAGTTGTAAATATCTATTTTGTATTATATTTATAAAAGTAAAGTAATCATATATTAAACGGTGGGATAATCCGGGTAATGAGAACCGTTTATTTTTTTTTGTGTAAAAAAATCATTGAATTAAAAGGAATTTTTTGAGCAACGGATAACTCAAAGAAATAATATTAAATTCATCGCTGAAGCTGCATTTCGAGACTTAATTGTGCTTTCTCTTTCAGCTGCTCTTGTGTTTTGGCTGTGTGTGTGTTTTTTGTGTTAGCTGCGTCACTTGCAGAATCGCTTTTCCCTGCTTGTTAAAATTTCTATTTTTGTTCCAGTGATAGAGATTTCAGTTTATCTGCAACAACTCTCTGTATTAGCTCAAAAGATAATAATGGCTGACGCTAATATCATCACTCAGGTAAGTCCTGAAGCTGCTTTTAGACAGCCTCAAATTGATGTTGATGGGGATATCGACTTGACTTCCCTCATAAAGTTGAATATCAGAGGACAGCATTTTCGGATAACAAGAGACGACCTGATGAATTTACCTGAGTCTATCTTGCTGTGTCTTTTTCCCAATGGAGTATTTCTAGATAAAAATAATGAACCTATTCAAAACCTGACAGAAGATGACTTGGTTTATGTTAATTTTGATCCTGAATCTTTCAAGTATATCATTGACAGTTTTACTAATGCTGCCAAAAAACTACCTCATGACTCACGGAAAGATGTTTATGATGCGTACCAAACTCCTGATGTTGATGTATTGAGCCAGAAACCTGCTATCATTGTTTTGAGAGAAGACCTGGATTACTACGTTATTCCACCAAAAAAAGGAATAAGTCCTCAAGGTGTAAGAGCAATCAAAGCAACTGCTGGCAGTTATTTACTCAAAAACAAGAACGTATTTGAAGGATTGGGATATAAACCAGGAAAAAAGTTAGGCCCAGCTGAAGAGCATTTGTTAGAGATGTTATGCTCTTCGGGATTTGAAATCGATACAGAATGGGGACATAGAACAGGTGAACCGGGAAAGACAGTACTCACCTCATTAGCACTAATCGATTTGAAGAATCCTGAACCTCCCCAATCAGATCCAGAGTCACCGGCCCTAGATCCTGTCCAGTCGAACTCAAGTCACAATACGAAATCAAGAAGATCAAGATTGGCAGAACTTGCAAATAATGCAGCTAGATCTGCATCTAGATCAGTTTCCAGAAATAGAACTCACAAACCAAGAAGTGCGGGCACTTCATCAAAGTTATTACTGTTCTGGAGAAAACCTGCCAGAAAATGCTGGTGGTCCAATGATGTTGTTGAGCTGAAAGTTCCTGGAATATTTAATGAGGATGGTGAGGTTGAAGAGCTAACCATACACATACACATACGACGTGTTTGGACTTTGGAACTCTCTGTTATTGGTGTTCATTAGACTTTTTTGATTAGTGATCTTCGGTGTGATTTTTTTTTTACATAAAAAGATATCAATGAGAAAAAAAAAAACACAATAAACGTGAGTCATATACCAATAACTACACTGTATATCTTGTGCATGATTCATAGATTGTAGTACTGTTCATCTAATGCATTTGAGTTGCGTTTCTTCACACTGAACGTGGTTCGGAGCACCGTTTTTTTGCACTCCGAATTTTAGTATAAAAAGATGTAACTATCTCACTCAAGCTACCCATTTTTATCCTCTTCATTATACATATAAAAAGGAAAAATGGGTAACTATCGCCTAGTGCTTAACGCACTGCTTGATGGATTAACAGATCTGAAACCACTCGATACAGCACAAGAACCCTTCGAATACACTTTCAGGATTGTGTGTTTGTCATGCCGTGAAGAACATGATAAAGAAATTACAATAAATAGATTCGAAAGCCACGAAGCTGCTGATACTAAAGGTGAACAGAATTTTGTCTTCAGATGCAAGAACTGTAAAAGGCAACATCATGCTAGTATCACAAGAACCTCGAATAACTACACTATTGAAGATAATGGTAAAAATGTCAGTATACTAGAGATTGATGCTCGTGGTTTGGAACCTATGGCATTCATACCGAACGGTATTTTCCAAGCTAAAGGTGCTGAAACTGTTACCAAATTCGATGAGATAGAATTAGATGAAGGTAGTTACTACGATTATGACGATAAAGCTGGAGCTGAAGTTTCTATAACTGAAGTTTTATGGGATATTGTTCGTTAAGGTTCATCAATACTCTTTTAATCTAATAATAAAAAGTTCCAAGAAATTTAACATGAAAGAGTACACTATAAACAGTAGACAATGTAACAAAAAGATGGATATAAGTTTTCTTCAAATTAACAGCATCCATAATAAAGAAACACTGGTCCATAACAAACTGTCGCATCTTTTAAAATCATAAGCACCACCTTCAAACTGTGAAATAATGATGGAAGAAGAGTCTATTGGAGTTTGAGTAGCAACTAATGGAACCGATGAGGTCAGTGCTGAGGACGAATGAGCCAATGTTGTCAATGTATTAGCTGATTTGATATTTTGGGACAGGGAAGTAGCATATTTAGGATAAACTGGGGTTATTGTCGTAACCAATGTGGAGGAGCCTTGAGAATCAGTAGTTTGATTTACTGTGGTATCATATGATGGTGGTTCAGTATCCGTTGTAGATGCTTCATTGGCAAATTGTTTAGTAGTTGTAGCTATAGCAGAAGTTGTTTTAACAGGTTCAGCTGGTTTAATTGTAAGAAATGTTGAGCCGTTTGAAGCCTCAATCCCCGTAGAAGTAACAGGAAGAGGGACAACAGAAGTAGAACCTGATGGGCAATATGTAGTATATGAAGTAACAACGCCATTATTCGTGGTGTTGACAATAGTGATCAGCGCAGTAGTACTTTGAGTCACACATGATGTATCTTTACAAGAAGTGATTGGCACCAAGGTAGTTGATTTTTCAGGTGTATTTGTTTCAATCTTAGCAGAAGGTCCAACAGTAACATCAGGCTTTGTAGGGGACAAAGGAAGAATAGTAGATATTGAGGATGGTGGAGTAGTAACCCTCAAAGAAGTAGTGGTACTGATGGTATCGAATGTGCTAGTATCTGTAGTGCTAGTGATACTTCCAGCATGAGATAAGGTAATATCAGTCAAAGGGCAGTAGGTAGTATAAGTTGTTAGTACACTGTCATGTGTTGCAGTGACAACGGAGATAATGACTGTAGTGCTTTCTGTTGAGCACGAGGTTGCATCACAGGCCGTGACAGTCAACAACGATGTCGTTCCTTCAGGTAGCGATTCAGTGGTTTCATGGCCCTTAATGGTTGTGGTGGAAGATTTACTAGTTCGAGAGGAAGTAGACGTTAGCGTACTGATTGTGGTGTTTGAAGTAGTAACAGCGGAAGATTTAGAGCTGGTACTAGTAGAATTCACAGACGTTTCATGTGCAGAGGAGTCATTGCTAGTCTTAGATGTGGTTTTACCAGAAGTTGAGCCAGTGGATTTAGATGATGCTGTAGCAGCGGGAGAAGTTGCTGAGGTCGTTAACGGACAATAAGTTGTATATGTGGTGATGACATTGTCGTGTGTCTCGGTAACGACAGTGACTAAAGCAGTTGTACTTTCAGTAGAGCAAGATAAGTCACCACATGAGGTAATTGTCACTAAAGTTAGTGTTTCTGAAGTTTCTATGGTTTTGCTGCTCGTTGCCCTACTCTCAATCGGTTTTGTAGTTAGAGGAGTTGAAGATGATTTATCTTTTTCAGCTGATGTAGTCTGTGTAAAGGTCTCAGGATAACTAGAAACTGTAGAGGAACCAACCCTAAATGAAGACTTACCCACAGCCTTAGAGTTCGCAGTTGACTGGTTAGCAGTAGCAGATCCAGATGAAGACGTATTATGAGTCTGAGTTAGAGGACAATATGTTGTAAAAGTTGTGACAACGTTATCATGCGTTTCTGTTATCACAGTAACTAAAGCAGTAGTGCTATCAATAGAGCAGGAGTTCTTATCACAAGATGTAACAGTGACTAAAGTTGTACTCTGATCGATTTCAGGAACTGTTGTGATAGTGGTGGCAACGTTGGCGAGTGTTGTGGTTAAGGACTCTGTAGACGGTTTAGTAACAAGTTCAGTTGGTGCACTGTGATCTCTTGAAGCTTCAGAGGAGGTGACATCTTCACTCCGAGTTGCATCAGTTTCGATTATTGTTACGGCAGATAATGATGCATGAGATGTAGCAGTAAGAGGACACCAGGTGGTGTATTCGGTGACAATATTTGCAGATGTAGTAGTAGCAATGGACACTAAAGCAGGTGAAGTTGTAGTTGAACAAACATCATGGGAACAAGAGGTGATTGTTACGATGGTGGTTATGTCCACTTCTGCAGTTTCAGTAGTTGGGTACAAAAAATGATCTTCAGAAGAGCCACCACCAGAGATTGTAATTTCAGAAGAGGAGGAGTTCCAGTAAACTTGAGCAGATACCAAAGAGGTGAATAAAGAAACAGCAGTGGATGATAGTTTCATAATCAACGAGCTTAGTTATTTGGGAGAAAATAATTAGTACGAAGGTAATATGGGAATCATCGCAACTTTATATGGCCAGCACAAGAAACATAAATAAAATATGTTTCAAGTGAATATATTCACTGACAGCGTCTAGAACAAACTTTCAACTTCATCTTCACGTTTGTATCAGAATTGTAGCAGATTGGTTTCATGTATATGAGAGATCTGGTCTGGGCACACTTAAGATTGCATATAATTCGAAACAAGAGCTGAAAGATCCCGTATAATAGATGCCAAATTCAATAAGTTTCGAGCTGCATGACGATGCTGCGTTTGGCGAGAGCAGAAAATGATATCATTGTTTGATTCATTATTTTAGGGAACACTTCAAACGTCGTGTTAATTAATTTAACAATATAATCAACAGTCAAACATCAAATTGATAAGATAGATCAACCAAAAACAGACATATCAACAAGCAAAAAAATAAGACGGAGCAAAATGGAAGGAAAAGACATATCAAGTAAAAATCATGGAAATCATCGAGAAACTTCAACAAACAAAGCTCTCAGAAGGCTTAAACAAACCACAAAATGTTAAATTTTAGGCTAAAAATGTTAACAAACAAAAGAAAGTTTCAAGTAAAATATTTCGCGAATTTAAAAAGGAGTTGATGGAAAAGTAGCTTATTTATGTGTATTTAGTTAATAAGCAACAAACTATTCAAGATTTGCACTGAAAATTCTCTCTTAAAAACCAATTTGTGGTGCTCCCAGCCATTTGAACCTCTGGTACTTATCTGCTGCTGAACCTTCCATATCTGTGGCTCTGTCTTCCTGCTTTTCCTGCCTCAAAACCTGCTCTGCGGTGTCAAGCTACCTCGAAGATCATAGAATCAACAACCAAAGTCATAAAGTTATTCATATTGGCTAATGCTTGCTACTCAGAAGGAATTCAAGGACTCTGCTCCCCCAAAAGACGTCTTGAGAGAAATAGATGACAACAGCCAGCTCAAACCCACGAAACAAGCGTGGGATCAGCCTCAATTGAACTCAACAAGCAATCTGGAGTTACCTCAACAGACACAGAACAACGGTTCCATCTCCAGACTCAGAAAAAGATCGATGTCGCTCGGTAAACTCTTGAACTTCGGAAGTAGCAATGTTTCAAAGCAAGAAATCGCCTCGAACTCCCCAGAACCAGAAACCTATGTGGAGAAAAAGTCTGAACAATTGGAACCAGAAGAACATCAATCCCAAGATGACGCTGAACCAGATAAACAACTTGAACAATCTGAATCAGTTGAAAATGAGAATAAGCTCACTACAAAATTGAGAAGTTTGTTCAGAAAAGCATCTTCCTCCAATACAAACTCTCCCAAGCTATCCTCAAAGGACCCAAAAGTTGTATCTGATGATGAACTCGACTTGGAAGATACAAACCAAAAGGAATTACCACCGAATCCACCAAACAATGAGAAAGCAGGAGGCTTGTTAGCCCAAGCTGCCAGAAGAATGCGTTCCCCATCTTCACCAAGCCCACCAAGCCAGTCCAACAACCCCAAGTTCAAAGGACAAAATTCAACAGTATCATCGCAACCATATTTCGCCCACCAAGGGCTGCCCCCACATGCTGAATATGATGGATCTACTAAAACTGCCACAGACCATATTGATAGAAACGGACATGGTCCACTACCTTTTGCATTAAAGGAGAACGTTGAACAACTAGGCCTCATTACTGAGGAGACAGCATCACCTTTGGAGTCTAAGGAGAACGAACTTGACGTTAGTCAGACTTCAAAAGCCGGTGTTGAATCACTCAAGTCTTCACAGAAACCCAAGCTCAGAAGAGTTGCATCTGCCCCATTAAATCTCCAACTTCAAAAACCAGATACATTGCAGAAAAACTCTGAGACAATTGCAGCCCACTCTAAGACTAGACCAAGAAAGAAATCATTCCTATCTTCGAATTCCATCAAAGTGGCAGATTTACAAGTTGGCCCTCAATCGTTCGAAAAAATAAGATTGTTAGGGAAAGGTGATGTTGGAAAAGTTTACCTTGTACGTGAAAAAGAGTCCAATAAGCTATATGCAATGAAAGTGTTGAGCAAGAAAGAGATGATCGAAAGAAACAAAATTAAAAGGGCTCTAGCAGAACAAGAAATATTAGCAACATCAAACCATCCATTTATTGTCACACTATATCATTCATTCCAATCAGAGGACTATCTATACCTATGTATGGAGTATTGTATGGGTGGTGAATTTTTTAGAGCATTGCAAACTAGAGAATCAAAATGCATTCCTGAACAAGATGCAAGATTTTATGCTTCAGAAGTAACAGCAGCTTTGGAATATCTACATTTGATGGGATTTATCTATAGAGATTTGAAACCTGAAAATATTTTGCTACATCAATCAGGACATATCATGTTATCAGATTTTGATTTGTCAAAACAAACTGACTCAAACAGAAATCCTTCGCTTTCAATTAACTCAAATGGTTTGAACAATAAGAATTTGTTAACGTTAGATACCAAAGTTTGCATCGATGGTTTCAGAACTAATTCATTTGTGGGCACAGAAGAATATCTAGCACCTGAAGTTATAAGAGGTCATGGACATACTGTAGCTGTCGATTGGTGGACCCTAGGTATCTTAATCTTTGAAATGTTATTCGGAACAACCCCATTCAAAGGAACTGATAGAAATCATACATTTTCCAATATCTTGAAATCAGATGTGAATTTCCCTGATACTCAACCTGTCTCTTCAAACTGCAAAAATCTAATCAAGAAGCTTTTGATCAAAGATGAGAATAAAAGACTGGGATCTAAATTAGGTGCATCAGATATAAAAAATCATCCATTCTTCAAAAATGTTCAATGGGCGTTACTCAGAAATCAAAAACCTCCAATGACTCCAGTTTTATCTAAGAATGGTGCTGATTTCCATAAAGATAAACGTCATAATTCATCCTCGATTGACATCGGAAACGAGCATGTCAGAACTCCAGATCAACAAAACTCAGAAGATCTATTTGAAGACTTTAATTCAATGACCTTGATCCACGACACTAACCATTTCGATGAAATAACCTATGGTGAGGGAAACTCTTATGGTTCTATCAGTTACACTATCACCAGTGGCAATAGATCAAGATCTAATAGTCGAAGTCTATTCAAAAGAAATTGAATATTTCTCCAGTCGAAACAAACACAGGAGAAAACCCCCCATATTATTACGATGTTATGTCCTCCTTTTCATTGAAAGAAAAAACAACAAAAATTACTACATTTCTCATTTCAAACTAAAAGTTCTCTTGTTGCCACAAAGCTTGTATACTTTAAATATGTGGTTGTTTTTTATCATCATTTATTCAAAGCTTTCTAGTAGGTTGCGCAATCCTTGAACTGCTATAGTCGGTTCTTTCTCATGCAATAATTCACCAAACCTGTTTCTTTCTTTGATCATCTTATTTATCTCAACCTGTTTTTGACGATTCTTTGAGACTATATGAGCTTTATTCAAAATCTCATCATCGATTAAAGCCAATTTCGCAACATTCAAACCATATGAGTTTTCACTAATTCCTTCTGTCAATTCATACAAAAAAGTCACCTTTGGCCAATCAGTACTTTCAACAACATGTTCAACATAACCCATATGATAATTTTTCAACGATGAATACTTCAAACTTAGTTTACATAAGGATGGGAAATGCGTTATGAATAACACTAAACTTTTTTCATTTTCTGATTCCTGTGTAAGCAAAAATTCTAGTATGGATGAAGCAATACTAATTCCATCAACTGTTCCTGTTCCCCTTCCAATCTCATCTAAAATGACTAACGCATTACCATGACATTTTTTCAATTCTGTTAATATTTTGAGCACTTGAGACATCTCTGTATAAAATGTTGACTCGCCTTTTATCAAATCATCTTGTGCTCCCATTCTCGTCAAGATCGTGTTTAATACACTCAAAGTTGCAGATTCTGCCGGAACAAAGCATCCTAATTGTGCCATGATTTGACATAATGCAATTTGCTTAACAATGGAAGATTTACCTCCCATATTTGGACCAGTTATGATCATGTGTGATGATTCCCTATCCATATAGATGTCATTAGGCACATAGCTTGATGTCGATAAAGTGCTCAAAATTGGATTTGTTGATTGTTTTAAGCTGATAACTTTGGAATCAACAAATGTAGGTCTTGTATAGTTTGGTTGGGAAGATGTAGTGGAAAGTGACAGTAAACAGTCATAGATAGAGAGATCTTTGATAATGTTATTTAACAGCATGTAGTTTTTATCCAGATTGTCACAAAATTTTTGAAAAGTACCATCACAACCACGAATATATAACTCTTGTTGATACTGAATCTCTTTGTAAAGCTGTGCTGTTCTTGGTGATCTGAATCTTGAAACTGATTTTGTAGCGTTAACTTTTATCCAATCCTTTGGAACCATTTTCACAAGACCGTTTCGAACTTCAATCAAGTAGGGTTCTCTAGATTTCTCAATAAATTCTAAGGATGGCCTTTTAAATAAAACTCTTATTTTCTTTAATTCTTCTTGTAATAATTCTTCCATTTCTTCTATATGTGCTTTTGGGATCAAAATATCATCCAAATCGAAAGTCAAGTTGTTAAAATTGAAGTATTGTAGAATATGATTGTCATTAGACTCATCAAGTGCGTATTGAGCGTTAATCATTTTGGAATATTCTGATGGAGTGAATTGTAAGATATTATCAATCAAACGTTTGAACAAGTCTTTCAAAAAATCAGAATTGATCCTAGTCAATATATCGGTCTTACCAAACTTGATGATACATTTCTCCAATTCGTTTAGTTTAGTGATAAAAAGATAAAGTTCTTTCCTTTTCACTTTTCCATAATGAAGTCTATTCAGAATTTTCTCTAGATCAAAACATTTTTTTAATACATTTGCCATACTTTCCAAATAATGGTTGAAATTCGAATGAATCTCTCCCACAGCTTCAAGTCTCTGCTCTATCAACTCTCTAGATATCAAAGGTTTTGAGGTCCAGCTTCTCAGCATTCTTGATCCAAATTTTGTTCTTGTATGATCTATAACCCAGAATAATGATCCATACTCTTCGTTATTAGTAGAGTTCTGCAAAATTTCCAAGTTCGAAAGACTGTTGGAATTCAATATCATATGATTTGAGTCCAAAAATGGTTTGTAGTTTGAAATGACTCTGAAAACTGAATCCAATCCAAACTCTTTCAAGTATTCAATAAGAATTGAACAACATATCTTGAAGTTTTTAGATTGCTCAGAGATAAATTCCACAATTGTATCATCAACAAATTCATTTAGATAATTCAAATAAGATTGTCTTTTTATCTCTGGGAGTTTTATCACCCTTATAGACGAATGATGTAAAATAAAGTGATCTATAATTGATTGTGTTGGTTTGGATAAGTTATGCTCAAAGTATAAGAATTCTAGGGGCTCTAAATGAGACAATCTTGTTTCCAATTCATTTCTCATGAAATCATCATTGAATTCGTCATAGATAATCTCACCGGTCAGTGGTTGTATAGAAACAAGGGTTATCATGTCCCCTTCTTCTATTATTGATATTATAGAGTCTAACGTTTTATCACTTTTTATAATGGAATCTTTCTCACTAAACTCCAAGTATGTTGCTTTAGTGAATACGTTTGATAGTTTTCTTTTGAATAGACCACTTGCATTCTCTTGGTTTTTAATCATTTGAGATTCTGTTTGATTCACAACACCAATTTTTAGTCCAGCATCTAATAGTCTTTGTAAGTGAATGTGCAATCTTGGTTCTGGAATTGAGCAATATGCTAGCTTATTGTACATTTGATCTGAAGGTGTTTCATTGACTAGGTTCAGTTTACCAGGAATCAACATGATATTTAAAATTTTGTGAACTTTCAGGGCATCTTGACAGTAGAATTTGTATTTATAGCCAACTTGAATAGCTAATATTTTATCCATATGTTGTAATTTTAAGTCCTTAACCTGTTGATCCAATGGAGTCAGTTTGTTATTTTTCTTGGGCTTTTTTAATGGTGGATCTTCAATTTCTGATGATGAATCGCTATCTGGTTCAGAACTATTTCCATCTTGATTTGACGTTTTGAAAGATATTTGATTCAACTTCCTTTTAAATTTCTTATGCAATGCTATCTGATCACCAGTTTGTTCAACTTGTTGGACTACCTTGTCTTTATTGTAGCTGAATTTTTTGGATCGCAGCTTTTTATTAGCATCATTCAATCTACTGATCTCTTCTTGATCTAATTTCTCTTGCTTGAGTTTGTCTAATTCGATTGCTTCCTGCAACACAAACTTGCTTGACTTCTGCTTGGTGGCCGATTTCTGGAAGAACTTTGAGATGCTGGGCTGCTGGCTCATAGTTAGCACCAAAAAAAAACCAGATGTGTTACACGATGCGAAACACCAAAGTGCATGTTAGTTAATAGAATTTAAAATAATTAGAAAAATTCCGATCATCAATTCCGATGACCCTCGGGATTTCAATCTTTTATCTCACGTGACAACTGTTTATCCTCGGTTAAATATTTAACCAGTAAAGTTGTGGGAAATGTGGCGCGCAACAAAACAACAAACCAACAAAATTATTACGTAATCCACCACAATAAATTTTTTTTTTTTTTCTTTTTTTTTTTCTTTTTTCCACAATTTTCAAAAGGCGGAGAAATTTTTTTCATCATTTTTCAAATAAACAAAGAAATTTCCACACATTTTTTTTTTACCTTAATTTTGAGAAAAAAGAAAACAAAGAAAAAAAAAAAAAAGGTTAGAAAACGTTTTGAAATGAGAAGCTTAAAAGAGAAAGAGAGAATAATAAGAATAATGAGAATAATAAGAATGAAAAGTTAAATTAAATGAGATATTTTGTTTTATAGAGTTAGTAGTTAGTAGTTTAAACTGTAGCAACACAACCACCCCGTCAACCCTTATCAACAACAGCGCGTAAAAATGGCAAAATGGCCGTAATCTCCGATTGCACAATGTCACGTGTACTAATCTCCCACACTGGTTGTATAATTTCTATCTTAGATCAAATCCATCAAATTTGTCGGAGTGCTCGATTCACAATTTGTGCAAATTGTGTGAATACAAAGTTAACAAAGTTCTCGAGAAAAACTTTTTTTTTTCCTTCAAGTCCTCTCTCTCTCTCTCTCTCTCTTACTCTCTTTCTCTCAAGTTATATAAGTACGTTCCTGTGTGCTGTGTGTTACTTGCTATTGCTGTTGTTGCCTAACGAGACTGAAGACCGAAGACCATGTTGAAGAATTTCATAGCCACTGAGCACCATCCCTCAGTGCATAGAATGGATTCCATGCCATTCCCTCTTGCTCCCGTCGCTTATTCTCCACAGCCAATAGTATCCGAAGAGGACGAGAAAGATTACTGTTATGGGGGATACCACCCAGTTGAAATCAACGAACGATTCGGCCAGAATAAGAACTATAGAATCGTTAGAAAATTGGGCTGGGGCCATTTTAGTACCGTTTGGTTAGCTTACGATTCCTTATCGTTGAAACACGTCGCTTTGAAGATCGTCAGGGCTGATCCGAACTATACCCAGGCTGCAAAAGATGAAATACAAATCTTGCAAAAAATCAAGAAGACAAACACATCACATCCAGGCTATAAATATCTTGTCAACTTGTTAGATTCTTTTACTCATACGGGTCCAAATGGTGAGCATGTTGTGATGGTATTTGAGCTACTGGGTGAAAATCTTATTGGCTTGCTACACAAGTTCCAAACGGAATCCAAGTTTATTAAGATAACAGACTTCACTAAGACTCTTAATGGATTACCAATTCCAATAGTAAAAAGATTGACCAAACAACTTTGTCTTGCAATGGATTATTTACATCGTGAATGTGGATTAATCCATACCGATATAAAACCTGAAAATATCCTTATTGAAATCAAAGATGTCGAAAAGTTTGTTGATTATCTATATCAAGAGAATATTGATCCAACTGAAATTATAGGCCAACATCACCAACATCACCAACATTCACAACATTCACAACATTCACAACTCACCAAATCCAAAAAATCACCAATCAAATGTTCAAAGCCTCTACCATCTCCTTTACTATCTCACACATCCTCTTTCAACACAAACTACTTCAACAAGGCTTGCAAGAAAGCATCTTCATCAACAAGAACAACATCATCAATCAGTTACTATGAAGATACCACAACTTTTCCCTCTAGACTAAACATATCCAACTCACCAGGTCAAGTGAATATCAGTGCATCTGAAGCAAATTCTGATGATGAGTACGAATCTGATGAAGATTTGGATGATATTACAAGTCTCCAAGAGGATTATTTCCAAACTTTAGAGTTTTATAAAACATCAACAAATACCACTACACCACCTGCATCTTCAACTTCGAGAAGATCCACTTTTGATTCAGCAATGAATGATACGGAGATTTCAGAAGATCAAGTCTCTTGTTTAATCAACGTTAAAATTGCAGACTTGGGTAATGCATGTTATCACAACCACCATTTCACAAATGACATTCAGACTAGACAATATAGATCACCTGAAATCCTTTTGGGTCATGAATGGGGTTGTTCTGCAGATGTTTGGAGTTTTGCTTGTATGATCTTTGAATTAATCACTGGTGATTATTTATTTGACCCAAAAATGGGTAAAACTTATTCAAAGAATGATGATCATTTAGCTCAGATTTTAGAACTTTTAGTTCCTCATGATGAGGAGTTGATAAAATTCAACACCGAATCTAAATATTCTTCAAAATATTTCAATGAAGATTTGAAAACTTTGAAAAGAATCAAAAAATTGAAATACTGGAGCTTAAAAGATGTTCTTTCACAGAAATATAAATTGAAAGAATCAGTAGCTTCAGAAATCTCTGATTTCTTACTACCTTTATTAGAAATTGACCCATCTAAAAGAGTTGATTTAGGTGGTTGGTCAAACCACAAATGGTTAAGTGATGTTCAGTTGGAACCAACATCAAAACCGAATAATAATTTAATGAGCTTTAAAAGAGAACTAAAACCTAAAAATGATCAAATTATAGAAGGTTGGGCAAAACAATCCTCTAAAAAATGATAGAACAAAAAAAAAAAAATTTTATGATGTCATGAAAAAACTGGTTTATTCTCTCTTTTAATTATTTATATATAAACAAAATATGGTTGCAAAACGGATTCATTCTTTTATGACACAGAATGAGACCCTATCGCACTAGGTAATGGGTTATAATAGGCGTTTTTAAAAAATAAAAAATTTCATTTCAATAATAAAATCTTGTAATCAAATCAATACAAATTTATATATTATCTATCCCATATGAAAATAAACAAACAGAAAGTTTACATATATTTTTTTGATGATTTTACCTTCATTGAATTGCATACATAAACAAGTTCAGACCTCAATCAATTTATATTGAAAAACCAACAAAGAATAAGATAGAATCTAATCAAAGGGACAAATAAAAAGTTCTTAAGAAAACTTAGAAACATTTGTGGTGAACAATAGATGGACCAGATTCGTCATATTCTTGTTTTGAGATCCACATTTGTTGGAAAGTGGATAGAGAAGCCAAAATAGATCCACCAATCCAGACAGAATATTTACGTTCTGGTGGAGCAATAATTTTAACTTTCATGGATGATGGAGCTAAAGCAGTAATTTCCTTTTGCATACGTTCAGCAATACCTGGGAACATGGTAGTACCACCAGATAAAACAATGTTACCATATAATTCTTTTCTGACATCAACATCAGTTTTCATGATAGAGTTGTAAGTGGTTTGATCAATACCAGCAGCTTCAAGGCCCAATAATGATGGGTGGAATAAAGCTTCTGGGGCTCTAAATCTTTCATTACCAATGGTAATAACTTGACCGTCTGGTAATTCATATGATTTTTCAATAGCAGATGATTGAGCAGAGGTTTGTAATTCTTGGTCGAAATCTAAAGCAACGTAAGCCAATTTTTCTTTAATATCACGAACAATTTCTCTTTCAGCAGTAGTAGAGAAAGAGTAACCACGTTCAGATAAGATTTTCATCAAGTAATCAGTTAAATCTCTACCAGCTAAATCAATTCTTAAAATAGCGTGTGGTAAAGCGAAACCAGCGTAGATTGGAACAACGTGAGTGACACCATCACCAGAATCTAAAACAATACCAGTAGTTCTACCTGAAGAGTATAATGATAAAACAGCTTGGATGTTAACGTAGAAAGCTGGGACGTTGAAAGTTTCGAAAAGAATTTGAATCATTTTTTCTCTGTTTAATTTTGGATTCATTGGGGCTTCAGTCAATAAAACTGGGTGTTCTTCTGGAGCAACACGCAATTCATTGTAGAAAGTGTGATGCCAGATTTTTTCCATATCATCCCAGTTGGTCACGATACCGTGTTCGATTGGGTAACGTAAAGTTAAAATACCTCTTTTGGATTGAGCTTCATCACCAACGTAAGAGTCTTTTTGACCCATACCAACCATGATACCTTGATGTCTTGGTCTACCAACAATAGATGGGAAAACAGCACGTGGAGCGTCATCACCGGCAAAACCAGCTTTACACATACCGGAACCGTTATCGATAACTAAGGCAGCGATTTCTTCTGTTGGACATAAGTTGTTAGTAATCTATTTGACATTCGGTTTTTTTTTTTAATAATTTAGTGAAGACAGCTTAAGTTGACTGTGAAATGGTGATTTTTTTGATTTTAATTTTTATTGTTGATCCGAAAAAGAACAGCGTAGCCAATGAAAAGAGTACCGCCAAAATCGGACAACAATAACAAAATCATGAACGAATTGAAAAAAGAATCGCTGAATGTGGGTAGTAACTTGAACCAATTTTATAGATCGTGTTCCATGTTTCAGGTTCTGTAAGACTAATTACATTGCCGCATTATGATCCGGCCAGGTATTGATTTGGTATTGTAAGATCTAGAAGGAAAGATGACAACAACAGTAGAGAGAGCCAATGACACACGGATTATCTCTTTGATCTAACATATACTGCTACTTATCTTTCCCTATTGGTGATTGTTGGTTTGTAAACTTTGCCGCCAGCTTGTTTTCTCTATCGATTTCATCACAAGGACGAATTTAAAGACTAGTAAAATCATTTAACCCATTTGTCAATTTAAACCTAATCAATCAAAACCTCATACGAGATACAGATTGACGGTAACACCAATTCTATTCAGAAAGACATACCTTCAGCCATTTTAAACTTTTTATTTGTACGATTGATTTAAAAAAAAATCTGTAAAGATCCTAAAAGAATACAAACTGATTAAAGACAGTTAAAAGTTGGGAATATTACGGTTTTTTTATAGGGGGGAGAGGGAGGCGGAAATTCTTGAGG
>JAJLXD010000024.1:59539-78771 GCA_030571115.1 Wickerhamomyces sp. yHMH617 | reverse complement strand
TTGAGGAAAAGGAATGATTTTTTTTTTTTGAGCCAAGTTCCGGGTTTTTTGTGTACGTTTACTGCGGTTAATTCCGGTTCTTTGCTGGAATGGCAATGCTAAAATAGTTGTGCGGGTAACAGAACTAAATTTAGCGTGTTTTTCAAAATATGAACATTTTGTTCTTTTAACGGTATTGAGTTGAGGCAATTGAATTGAATTGAATCAATTGAATCGAGTCAATTGAATCAAAGGTTTTTTTTATGTTCAAAGGATCATTCGAATCTAATATTTTTTAAAAATCAGATAGTTTTCTATGAGTTTTAATGGGCTGTTGATTAATCGATTGACGCGTCTTAAACTAATAAAAAATTCAATTGATTGATTTTGATGTTGGTATTTATTTTAATATGTCTATCTGAATTCGGTAACTTTCGAAAACTATTTTACTTGTCACTTTTTTTTTTTTTTATTTAATTTCAATTTATCAGTTTTTGTTGTACAACTTTCGATAACGGATTTTAGATTATTGAAAATATTAAGAAGGCTGTGTGTATATGTATATACATATATATTTCAATGAATTTGATATTTTGATATTTTCATGGTTGACTAGTTTTCCAATAGTTTGGACTTTGGACAGTCTGAGCCCCCGCTTCCCTCGTCTCTCTTATTATAAGCATTATAAGCTGTGATCTAAACATAGCCATGACAAGCCTCTTCACACCTCCACCAACACCATAGTTAGTGCAGTACATTCATATATATCCATATCTTTACTATGACCAATGAACGTTTCACATCTTGTATATCTCTTTCTCACTACCTCTCCAATGACTTTGAAGTTGTTAACTGGGCCTTCCCATAAAATCAACCAGAAACAATTCATATTATGTAAGTGCTCATAACGATAATATACGCGCTTTTTCAATGAATGTAAAGACATACATTGATACAGAACTGTTAACGAAAAGTACTTAAAACCAAGCACAAGATTTCATTTCATCACAATGGACGTGAACATAGATCCAGAAATTGTTCCCAGTCTCGAATCACAGTCGGGTATTTTCTCAAAATTCGCTCTTAATGGTGATTTCAGCGAATCTTCTCATCATCAGCATAACAATCATCACGATGACTTTATAGATCATCAACCGCAGAATAGCAACTCATACACAAACTTTACCATTGAGGATCAAAATCCTCAGAACTCTGCAGAAAACGCTGACTCTGCTGCTTCTGCGGCTTCAACTGCCGCTGCTGCTGTTGCTGCTGCTGAGAACCTCTCCAACATCATCAATTTCAATCAACTCCAGAATGAAAGGGCTAGTCATACCCATAATTCACATCATTTGAGCTCAGGAAATGAATCCCTAAGCTTCTTACAAAGTGCATTAGATTTGGAGAGCACTTCCACTTCTAGGGAATTGTCGTCTAATAACCTGAATACACCGTCATCCAAGCCTAAACAGCAACTGATACATGACTCAAGTTCACAAGTTAGCATCGTTGTTGTAAATCCTGGATCAACTGAGGGATCAAGTCGTTTAGGGAGACCTAGAAAACATACCTCGAACAACACTACCAATGCTCAATCTGCAAATAAAAACCAAGATGAGAGCATTGTTTCCACGTTTAGAGTAGACCTTAAGCCAATCGGTGGTCCAGGTTCACGTGGTGGTAGAAAAAACAAAAGGGCTTCTTCTAGACAAAGCACTAAAAGTGATGCATTACAAGGTAAAAGAAAAGTGCAACATCAGCTGAATTTTTTAAATGCTAAAAGAAGAGATGCTGCATCTGATCTATCTTCGAAGTTGAGTGGAGATTCATCTAATAGCTCAACAGTGGAAAAAGATGACGTTGTGATTGAAAAAGTTGTCCTCAAGAATCCAGCTCAAAGCTCTTCTACCATCATACTTGAAGACTATGACTCTTTAAAAGCAAAAGGAAGAAGCACGGCCAGGGATATAGCACCAAGACCTCTTACAACCTTAGGATTAACATCACTTAAATCTCAAAGGCCTCCCAAAAGAAGGGAAGAGATCAATACAGGTCCTATCGTTGGATTGTACAATGATTCATATGATAAAGATCAAGACAATTTTCTTCAAACAGATCCTGAGTTGAAGAAAATAGCACTTGGATTTAATGTGAAACCTGCGCCTTATGCAAAGGATGTCATCTACATCCTATCATTTCTCAACAAGTTTAGAACTCTTTTCCGAGAATTTCCTAATATAGGGCCGCAAGATATAGAATTTGGATTAAAGCTAAAACCTCCACCGGAATACCCATTGGATAATGTCAATCAGACCCATGTTGAGCAACTTTATGATTTGCCAAAAAATGGTGACCCTGAGATTTCTTATCTCATGAATAACCTTTTCTATAAACTCTTGAGCTTAGCGTTGAACAAGAAAAAAGAGATTATTAAACCAAATATCACGAAAGCGCTGTACGAACTCAAGGAGCATGTGCTGTCATTCGGGTTACCTTCTGAATGGAGAGATGATTCTGAGATATTCTCATTATTTGACGCTGAAGAAGGAATCGAAGAACCGGAGTCTAATGTTGACCCAAATCATGATGAAGATCTGTATTCAATACCAGCTCATTATGGAATAACTAAACCATTGGATCATACACCTCTGGATAATAATGATTTTGAAGAACGTGGTCTTGAAGCATTAACACCAAATGATAGGCTAGTACTAATAAGATCTTTAATACAATGGTGTTTATCATATTCGGATCTAGTGAAACAAGAATTGCAATTGCAAATATACAAACAAGATCCTATCGGTGATAAAGAAACATATTATACGGCCAGATTTATACGCGATGGTGATGCAAGTATAGCCAAAGCCAATAAAGCAGTTAGACTATTGCCTAAGAAAAAGGGAAAGAAATTAAAGGGTGATGAGGATGATTCACAATCTAATGCATATACAGATGCTTCAGTGAATCCCATGGATAGCCACATGTCCTTTAGACTTATGGATTTCTTTGCTGGACAAGGTGGATTCAATGGGAGATTTTTTTTGGTACGTTCAGCAGATTCTAGGACTGGAGGATTTGCTAGTGTAACAGAGTTAAAATCCTTGTCCAACAAACCAGTTCATGATTTACTAGACTTAAAGCAACCATCAAAGTTTAAACTATTTGTGCAAGACATAGGTATGACATTCAGCAATATGTATGAGTATGAAAAATCACAAGAGTTTGGTAATTCAACGGAGAAAATTGAACCATGGTACGAAATAGCTTCCAATACAGAAGAGTTGGATAAATTCATTGATTTTTTAAAAGATAAATTAGAGTTTAATAGGTCCAATAGCTTGTCACATTTACTGGAGTATTTGACATTATTATCACCATCGTTAAAGAAATTTGAACAAATTGAAAAAGAGTATTCACCCAACATAAGCCGTCAATCGAGAAAGAGACAAACAATAACTGATTTAAAAGAACAAGAACGCTCCATGAACCAACTCATTGACGGTAACGAATCTGAGATCGTGAAGGAATTCGATGAAGGGTACTATCTAGAGGACCATGAAGATAAAGGTATAAACGAAGATGAGGAGGAATTTAAGTACGAAGAGGCCCGAGACGAGGACTATGATGACGCTGATTACAGCGAAGAATAGAATAGTGTTCTTTCTCTCTGCATCTTAATGTAATTTTTTGATCATTTATGGCCCTTGTACAAAGTAATTTCGCTTGTTCTAGTTGATGATGCCTAGGAGACAATATTTAGTGTACAGCCTTTTAAATATTGAAAAAGACATAGAATAATTAAGATGCATGTTGCAATAACTTTCACTTTAAACATTTTATTGGGTTATATGAGTACGGCATAAGTTCTGAATGATATTCAGAGGAAGTAAAGCCAATAATCAGCTGCGATAAAGTCTTTTTGCATGTTTGACGTACAAATCTTTGGATTTTGACCGTATAACGTACCATTCAGGAGCATTAACTACACCAAACCATGGAAAAACAAACTGACCAACGCCATGTTTTGATCCCAAGCTGACAAACGAAGTCTTTGGCCCACTGGGTCTTTTAACTGTTTTCAATGTTGATCGATCAATATTGGGGTTTTTCAAAACACTATCAATGTTTGACACGAGAGCATTCAGCCACCATCTTCTACCATGTAGGCCTTTATAATTGAAGTTAACAACATCACCAATAGCAAATATGTTTTTGGTATTGTGGTCTTTCGATGCACTGATTTGAAAAGTATCCTCTATCCTTATAAAACCGTTTGAATCAACTAAATCTTTAATATTATTTGGGGGAACAGATGGTGTCACACCGACACTTGATATGATGTGATCCGCTTCAATATCTGTTCCATCACTCAATTGAACCACATTATCAGATACTTTAGTCCCTCTTGTATTTAAAAGTACTTCAAAACTGGTTTCATTCTTGAAGAAATCGGTGATTCTAGTCCTCAATTCATCTGAATATGTCTCTTCTTCGGGTAAAAGTTTGTCTCTACTATGAATTAACGTTATCCTCTTTTTGCCTTTTTGAATTTGCTTTTCATACCTGTCAAACAGCTCGCCTGCCAATTCAATGTTATTATACCCACCACCTATCAAAACTATATGTTTAGCATTCTCCAATTCCTCATGCTTCTCAGCAAAATAGTTCTTGTAATCGTCTTTGAAAAGATGTGTATACCCAATTGGATCTGGCCATTTGGCACCAGTAGCTATAACCAGTGCGTCAAACTTCAGTAATTGTCCGGTTTGCTTCAGCAAAATACCATCGGTTCCAAAATTCAGCACTTCATCAATGATAATCTCAACATTTGGACTAGGATTGACAACCTCTTCCAGTGGAATTATGGTTCCATCAGTGTTGCTAGTCACAGGTACTCTTATCGAACTGACAACTGAATATGTGTAATTTGATAAAGTGATGAGTTTGATCTGATAATTTGAGTTCTTGGAAAGCCTATTAACCACGGAAACACCTAAATAACCAGCACCAACAACGACAATGGTTTTCTTTATCATTCTGACGATGTTGTGTATCTGTTCATCGTTAGTTGAGGTGAAGCAGATACAGTATTTAAGTACTTGTGTGTTAGTTGTACAGTATCAGCATAATTTTAGGGTGTTTTCAATAAGTAAATACAGTAAAGTTAAACGGAAGTCCGTGATTAAGTCCGTGTACACCCGTGCTTGCACTTGGTATACAGCTGTGAAGTGTGAATTTTGAAGCTGTATTGGTGAATTGAGAAACCCTTTGTCCCAATTGAAGTTAGGGTTGAGGGTATACGCTGGTGAATACAAGGAAGAAGCTAGTAGTCCTTAATAATGGGGTAGGTCTTAGCATGAAGATTCAACTCGATTGTGTGTATTTTGAGAGAATCGAAAGAATCTTTAAAAGGAGAAATGAGCGGGTCGATGTGCTCTTGGTTGGAAGTGCAGTAGTATCTGGAAACACATTTTATCATAAGGTTTAACTAATATTAGCATCTTTTCTCTCGAACGCTTAGTACACAAGCACAAAAGTTAAACCGGTTTTCTATTCTTACATTTCGATGCGAATATGATACTGTTGCTTTAGTTATACTTATCACCATCCATCGATCTACTATAGTATGATGCCGAATTAACTTGTTATTTCTTCGATTTTAGGCAAACAAAAAATTGTACTGTCTTTCATGAGTTTTCTTCAAATGTTTGTGTCAAACGTTCCTAGAATTCAAGAAATTTTCTGTAAGTGATCTTACAGATGCGTAGATTTCGATCTAATTTGTTGCCTCTTTGTCTTCTTGCATTTAAGCTGAGTGAAGTGGTACTTTTAATAGATACAGTAAACGACCAAGCTGCATCTACAGTTGCTTAGCTTTCAGTCAGACCCGATTCATCAGCAATCAATATCACTGAGCTTACGCCTATAATAATGCCTTGGAAATCCTTAATTGTGAAAGGAATATCACTTGAAGCATCCAAAGTTACACTACTTGTGTCTACTCTGTCTATGTCTGCGGAATCGTGGAATGTGTGGTTGGATGGTGCGCAACAGAAGTCTTTCATTGAGACCAACACTATATTACCGATATATTACTAATCGAGGACGTTCAACCAAGGTGATAATGATATCACCATACTAGCACCTCAAAGAACGGGTTATGACTCGTTCGTTGTTGAGTTAGTGTTACTCGCTAGTAGGCAACTCGTCTCTTGGATGATTGATTTCTGTGTAACTGGCTTTTTGTTGACCCACCGCACGTGCACCAGTCTGCTAGCTTAGCTGCCTTGCGGAGACTCATGCGGAATGCAATATCCGTTCTACTTCGGAGGAGTCTCATAGTTATTCCACCCCAAAATAATATTTTATAGTTTTTCCACAATTTATATATAGTTCAAGCGGCAAGTCTTAGGGCCCTGGCAATGGCGTAGGCGGCGTAGGCGGCGTAGGCGGTATAGGTATTAGGTACTACGGTAGAAGACTAGGCAGGCCGCCTTAGCGGCTGGTAGGTAGGCAACGCCTTATGAGGCTTTCGATGTTCTTTTGAGCCTCAAGGTTCGCTTTTCTTGTTCAACAATGTCAGTGGCTCAGACAACATTAACGACTAACGAGTTAAGACAGTCGCCCGAAACGTAATGACTGTTTTTATGTGGACGGCTTTTGAGGCTATCTATTTGGCTATTTTGTTTTTTTTAAATGTGTGACGTGACGTCTCCATCGAATCTTTAGTCCTAGGCCCTAGGTCGTCAAGGTACCAAATGCCCAAGGACCTACGTAAAAGAGTAAAGACACTGGGGAGTTCAGATAACTATAGCGTTATAAGCCTAAGTTACTCGTTAGTACTTAGAAAGCAGTGACCAAGAGGTCACTGCATGAATTCTCTTTTTGGCCTATTTTATTCTTGGATTCTTGGAATTTTGATTAACATTAAGAGCTTTCCAGATGTTGCCGAGCATATGAAAAGCTTGTTCACAATTTGGTTATTCCGCAACTCTTTTTCCTCCACAAAATTTTCATACCTGCATGATTCCCCATGAAATTACCTTGTATTACTGTAATACCGGGTTAGGATATTATGTATAGAGTGTGGTGTGGATTGTGATTGGTCAACTCACTGAAGGGGTTCTTCTACAAAGAGTAGTGATTTACAGTTAATCCATAGATTTGAGGACGTGTAAGATCCGTTTCGGAACAACTCCTACAACGTACTTGTCATAAAACTCTATAAAAAGGCAAATGTATCCCACATTACATTTACCCAAAGGTCATGCTTTAAAGCACAGAAGGTAATAATTATGAGTTATTCTACTGATACTAAGGAGAAGCCTCAAGCTGATCACTTTGAAGTGGAGGATGTCAGTTCTACAAATAACAACAGATCTAGTATCTCTCAATCAGATTACGACAAGTCTTTGAAGGACGTCACAGTTAATGTGCTACCACCCATCACTGAAGAACTTCGTAAGAACTTGGAAGTCCCAGAGATCTTACAACATTTATCTGAGGAAGATCTAGATCTGCTAGGGAAAAGAGCACTACGTAAGGTTGACAGAAGAATCTTACCCATGTTAGTTTATATCTATATCTTAAACTATCTTGACAGAAACAATATTGCTAGTGCAAGATTAGGTGGGCTAGAGGAAGATCTAGGCCTAAAAGGGTCAGATTATCAAATCTGTATATCCATCTTATTTGTTGGTTACATCTTAATGCAAATCCCAAGTAACATGATTGTCAACAAACTTGGACGTCCATCTCTCTTTATTACTGTTATTATGACAGTGTGGGCTATTATTTCAACATGTACTGGTGCTGTTCAAAATTTTGCTGGGTTGTTCGTTATTAGATTTTTGCTAGGTTTTGTTGAAGCTGGTTTCTTTGGCAGTGCCTTATATTATCTTTCTTGTTGGTATAGCAGAAAAGAGTTGTCGTTAAGAAATGCTATCTTGTACTCGGGTTCATTGTTCTCTGGTGCTTTATCAGGTTTGATCGCTACTGGTATTATCAACAATATGGACGGTTCCGGTGGTCTGAGAAGTTGGAGATGGCTATTTATTATTGAGGGTGGTATTACTGTTATAAGTGTTCCATTTGCATACTTCATTTTACCAGATTTACCACATAACTCGAAATTTTTGAATGATGAGGAAAAAGCCTTTATCTTGTGGAAATTAAGAAAAGAGGTTGGCCAAGACGATGATGATAATGAGAACCAAGAAACTTATAAATCCACTTTGGTCTTAGCATTGAAAGATATTAAAGTGTGGACTATCTGTGGTATCTTGTCATTCTTGGTTGCTGCTTGTGGTGTGACAAATTTCTTCCCTTCTGTTGTTCAAACATTGAACTTTGACCGTGTCACTACATTAGGTCTTACTGTCCCACCATATATGCTTGCGGTTGTTTCTACATTTTTCTGGGCTAGACATGCGGATAAGACTGGTGAAAGATTCTGGCACATTGTATTCCCATTGATTCTTGCCCTGATCTCTTTTATCATTGCCGTCGCTACTACAAACACTGGTGCCAGATATTTCGCGATGTGTTTGATGATCCCATCGTTATACTGTTCGTTCACTACAATCTTATCTACAATATCAAATAGTGTTCCACGTCCTCCATTGAAGAGAGCCATTGCAATCTCCCTTGTCAATTGTCTGAGTAACTCTACATCTATTTGGAATGCTTACTTGTATCCAGCAAGTGCAGCTCCAAGATACACTGTTGCATTCATCTGTAACTGTGTCTTCATTGTGTGTTCTATTTCACTGGCTGTTGTTTTAAGAACTAGATTAACAATTTTGAACCAGAGAATCGAGAACGGTACCATGGATTGGGAAGCTGAACTTGGTAAAGGTAACGATGGTTCTAAAGTGTCTCCTGATTTCAGATTTTTGATTTGAGTTGTATAGAGTGTGAATAGAGAGAGAATCATTTATTGGATTAGTTGTCAGTTGTCAGATCACTCACAGATCACTAATAATACACTATTACACTGTATTGAATCTAGGCTGACTCTGAAGTCTCAAACTCTAGACTCTTAGTGCCGTGAGCGCAAGTTAGCAACCCGCAGAAGTCGCAGGAGTCGTAGGAGTCGCAGGACTCAAATGACAAATCACAGGGTCCAGCCAAGATAAACGAAAAAGCTGGGTGGAAAAATTCTCTAATGGCTTTTAATTATATCGAGATTCAAGAGTGAACTGTGAAGAAAAAAATTTGTTGATGAGATTATCTAACTTGAGAAATTGTGACAAGATTAACTATCCTCTCAAAGACACACACTGTTTTTTTAAAACTCTCTCTCTCTCTCTTACTCTCTCACCTTGCGGATTCTCAGATTCTCAAGATTTCCCGTTAAATAAACTGTAAAAATCCTAGTTTTCCGGCCAAGCAATTTCTCCGCAAGAATTTTGCTTATGTCGCATAAATTTTCCCCATAAAATTCCGTTCGTTTGATGTACAATTTAAAATTTTTGTTGGAACAGTGTTAATATTTTGTCACTAATTGGTGTTATTTGATTTATTGGGTTATTGACGAGCCAAGACAAAGAGAGTGATGACTGGCTAAAAAGAGTCAGAGACTAACTGATCGGTGTACTGTTTCCCTTCAGTCTTAAGTTTTCATGCTGCTACCCTAACGTTAGTAGCTAGTAAGTTACACTTACCATCCCCCCATAATATTCTTATCTTTCTCCAGATTTAGGTTCATGTATAAAAACTGGGGTTATTCCACTTTTCTCCCCAGATATCAATCAGTTATTCAAGATAGCAACAAATAACAATGAGCTACTCTACTGACACTAAGGAGAAACCTCAAGCCGACCACTTTGAAGTTGAGGATGTCAGCTCTACAAGCAACTATAATAGATCTAGTATCTCTCAATCAGATTACGACAAGTCTTTGAAGGATGTCACAGTTAATGTACTACCACCTATCACTGAAGAACTTCGTAAGAACTTGGAAGTCCCAGAAATTCTTCAACATCTATCTGAAGAGGAGCTAGATGCATTAGGTAAAAGAGCTAAGCGTAAAGTTGATTTGAGAATATTGCCAATGTTGGTTTACATTTACATTCTTAATTACCTTGATAGAAACAACATTGCAAGTGCAAGATTAGGTGGACTAGAGGAAGACTTGGGTTTGAAAGGTTCAAATTACCAAACCTGTATTTCCATTTTATTTGTTGGTTACATTTTGATGCAAATCCCAAGTAACATGATCGTTAATAAGATTGGTCGTCCATCTTTATTTATCACCGTTATTATGAGTTTGTGGGCAGTTATTTCAACATGTACTGGTGCTGTTCAAAATTTTGCTGGGTTGTTCGTTATTAGATTTTTGCTAGGTTTTGTTGAAGCTGGTTTCTTTGGCAGTGCCTTATATTATCTTTCTTGTTGGTATAGCAGAAAAGAGTTGTCGTTAAGAAATGCTATCTTGTACTCGGGTTCATTGTTCTCTGGTGCTTTATCAGGTTTGATCGCTACTGGTATTATCAACAATATGGATGGGACAGCAGGCTTAAGAAGCTGGAGATGGTTATTCATCATAGAAGGTGGTATTACTGTTATAAGTGTTCCATTTGCTTATCTTATTTTACCAGATTTACCACATAACTCGAAATTTTTGAATGATGAGGAAAAAGCCTATATCTTGTGGAAATTAAGAAAAGAGGTTGGCCAAGACGATGATGATAATGAGAACCAAGAAACTTATAAATCCACTTTGGTCTTAGCATTGAAAGATATTAAAGTGTGGACTATTTGTGGTATCTTGTCATTCTTGGTTGCTGCTTGTGGTGTGACAAATTTCTTCCCTTCTGTTGTTCAAACATTGAACTTTGACCGTGTCACTACATTAGGTCTTACTGTCCCACCATATATGCTTGCGGTTGTTTCTACATTTTTCTGGGCTAGACATGCGGATAAGACTGGTGAAAGATTCTGGCACATTGTATTCCCATTGATTCTTGCCCTGATCTCTTTTATCATTGCCGTCGCTACTACAAACACTGGTGCCAGATATTTCGCGATGTGTTTGATGATCCCATCGTTATACTGTTCGTTCACTACAATCTTATCTACAATATCAAATAGTGTTCCACGTCCTCCATTGAAGAGAGCCATTGCAATCTCCCTTGTCAATTGTCTGAGTAACTCTACATCTATCTGGAACGCTTTCTTGTATCCATCCAGTTCTGCCCCAAGATACACCGTTGCTTTTGCTTGCAACTGTGCTTTCTTAGTGTGCTCCATTTCATTAGCTGTTGTTCTAAGAACTAGATTGACCATTTTGAACAAAAGAATTGAAAATGGTACAATGGATTGGGAAGCTGAACTTGGTAAAGGTAACGATGGTTCTAAAGTTTCTCCTGATTTTAGATATTTGATTTAGTGATATATATATATATATATATATATATATTCGGTTATGGTACTATAATTGTAGTAGGATACAATTTTCTGTCATTGCTTTATGAGATTACCCGCTCTTTTTTGTATCAAACCTTCAAGTAAACCACACTTGTTTTAACATTCTATATTCTGGGCCAAACATAAAATCAACATTAAGCTAGTGTTCTTTTGCAATGGCTTCTATTCATAATTCTCCAGTATAAGCATAATTCAATAATAAGTTTTGTGTATCGAATTTTGCTACTCATTATCTGATAAAGGCTCTTTGAAGGTTGAAGAGGTGTCAAATTAACAGCTGGCTCGTTATTTCTACTGAACAAAATTCAAACCAATCTGTAGAATCAACTCAGCAAGCTCCATGCATTTCTCAGTTGCCAACGGGTATATCAATAGTTCTATAGTTCAATATCTGATAGAAAAAGAAGTATATCATATATTATTGTATAATTGTATGATTTTCGCGCTAATTCCCCTTTTGAGAAAAGACTTGGAAGGCGAATTGAATTAGAAGGAAAAGCCCAACAAAAATTAAACATCGTCAGAGTTGGAAGTTGAAGTACACTCAATTGATTGTATTTGTAAGAATGGCTGACAGAAACGAGGCAATTGAGAAGTTTGTTGAGCTTACACAAGTTCCTGAAACGGTGGCACACGCAATTCTCGACAGAAACGACTGGGTTTTTGAAGTAAGTAATAACACTTTTTTTATGTTCCCAAAAAGACCCTTTTGGACTAACAAATTTGTTTCAAGGAAGCTCTCGATGATTTCTACAATGGACCGACTCATAGAAAACAGTCATCAGCTGAACCACAGCAACGTCCAACAACAGCTGCGTCAGGCTCAAGCTCTGGATCACTACAGACTTCAAAACCGAAACCAAAGCCTACCTTCAAATCATTCTCTGAACTAGTCCA
The DNA here is from genome assembly GCA_030571115.1 of Wickerhamomyces sp. yHMH617. Taxonomy (NCBI): domain Eukaryota; kingdom Fungi; phylum Ascomycota; class Saccharomycetes; order Phaffomycetales; family Wickerhamomycetaceae; genus Wickerhamomyces; species Wickerhamomyces sp. yHMH617. The sequence continues at coordinate 66,465 of JAJLXD010000024.1, read as the reverse complement.
CCAAGATGAAGACGATAAAGATGAGGAGGAACAACTATATGCAGGGGGCGGTCGTGGTTCAGGATTGAATGTTGAGAACCCCAATAATCCACATAACCTTGTTCAAGATTTGTTAAGAAAAGCTGAAGAAGGTGGCTCCCAGTCAAGTGAAAGAAACGAACCAGCACAACCTAAATTCCATGGTGTGGGCTATAAGTTAGGCGACTCAAACTCTCCTTCAATAACTACTGGAAGACCTACTTATACCCCAAAAAGATTGGAGAAAGCCTTTAGAAAGATCACCTTTTGGAAAGATGGATTTCAAGTTGGTGATGGCGACCTTTACCGTTATAATGACCCAGCAAATGCCAGTTATTTGGCAGAACTGAATGCTGGAAGGGCACCACTATCGCTTTTGAATGTGGAGTATGGTCAGGAAGTTGATGTTGAAGTATCGAAAAACCTTGATCAAGAATATCAACCTCCAAAAAGAAAGATTGGTGGATTCCAAGGCACAGGACAAAGATTGGGATCTCCTGTATCACCAGATTATGAACCACCATCTCACACAGTTGATTCTGAAGTGACAGAGGACAAAGAAAAATCAGAAGAAAAACCAGCGGAAGAACAAGGGGATTCAAGTGTACAGATCAGATTTGCAGATGGTCGCAGAGTTGTACGCAAGTACTATTCCACTGATCCCGTAGAGAAGGTTTTTGAGTTTGTGAAGAGTGAGACATCAGATCCAAGAACTTTCACATTGAACTATTCATTCCCAGTGAAACCAATTGAGGATTTAAAACAGTCAATAAAGGATGCTGGTATTGCAAATGCTGTTGTTGTGCAAAGATGGATTCAATAGAATAATCGCTTTATAATTGATTTGTAATAGTATGCTTGTAGATATGGAGATGAATTAATCGTAGCGTAGTCATAAAATGATCTTTGATCTGATGATATAGTTATCCCTAATTAGGAAATTAGTCCGATAAGGTCAAACCGTCTATTAAAAAACCAAAATTTCTAATTTTTCCTATTAATAACTAAGGACTAATTAAAAGATTTTCTGGTATCACATTGAGCTAAAGTTTGTTAACATTAACATGATTTAAGAGCTATTTATAATATGTTTATATATTTTATAAAAAAAATATATATATATATGTTCAATATTATAAAATTAAGAAAGCTGAACTAACATAAATTAAATATTTTCAAAGATTAAATGACCTCAAATATTATCAAGAATTGAAATTTATTAAAAAATCACTTCAATAATCGATGAAAAGAATCAGAAAGAGTAAATTAACTACAAAATGTGATTATATCAATAACTCAAATGAAAATTTCCATATAAAATCAAAAGTCAAATTTCCCCAGATTTTTATACCTATTAAATTTATAATGGATTACCCTGTTTCATCAAAATCCGTGTAAACTCCAAAAATTAGTGAACAGCTCTTTGAACTCATTAAAAAAACAAGAGAATACCAAATTGAAGTTGTGTTGTTATGTTATGCTTCTTTGCAAGCGACCAATCACGAGAAGGCTTCTCCTGGCAACGATCAGAAACACTTCCAGGTTCTTCAAACCTAACAAATATCCTTCGGCAGAGCCGACAGTAATAGAAACACATAGTGTTCGTGAAAATGGTCATTCATCATGGCTTGATTATCATAAAATCACATCGCCAGAGTCAGCATTCAATCAGAAACTCGTAACATCTTTAGAATTAAACCAGAGGTTAGAACGACCTGCTGTCGGATCCCTGGTGGAATTTCAAAACGGTAGCGAAGTTGAGCTGGGAATCATCACGTCAGATGAACAGTTTTTGTTCAAGAAAAACCAATATGAAGTCATGGCGCTTGATCTCAAGACAAAATCAGTTTCAAATGATCAAATACGCTTTTTTTTGAATAGATTTTTCAAACCGGAGTCTTTATTCAACTTATTATCTTCTGCTGAGAACAAACAAGTGCTTGCTGAGTGTCTTGAAGGATTTGTCAAGCTGTCACAGAACCAGATCTCACATAATTATCACTTATTAGAAATGATCCAGGCGTTATTTGCTAAGAGATACACACCTCAGGAAATAGATCTTCTGAAAGTAACACAATTGATGTTAAATAATATCAATGACAAAAAAATCAATACCGATGCATTGTTGTTTGGATTATACTTATACTTCCAGAACGATCCATATAATTATACGGTAGTGTCATCCAATGATTATGTGAGTGAACAGAAAACTGATGTATTGGGAAACCAATTGAAATTTTTTGTGAATCCAATATTTGAATCAGAGTTACTAGAACATGCACAATCACTATCGAGATATGTTAAGAGTGAGTTCAATGGATATTTGAAACAGTTCATATCTGGGGAAGTTTCATTGCTCAACGAATTCTTGCAGAATCCAAATCTTGAAGAATTTGTGGATTTCCAGTGCTTAATAACATTAATGAGACAATTTATTCGAAATCCACATCCCTTTTTAAAACAAGAGTTAGAGGAGATTGTTCAAGGAACAGTTAAGGATGTTACACCTAGGGAAATTCACTTCTTATTACAAAAGCTAGGAATATATAAGAGTACAACCCAAGTGTTCAATTATGAGACTCCAACCCCTGTCTCACTTTCGAATCAAAAAGACCATTTCTCACATCTGAGATCTGAGCATAATCTTTTGGCTTTTGGGTTTCCAAGCTCAAAATTAGATAATAGATTGAAGTCTAAAGAGTACGCAGATCTTGCGATTTCTTTAGATACGTCAAATTCTCAAGTATGGGAGCTAAACATTCATATACCAGATTTGGCATCAATAATACCCAAGGATAACCATTTAGTTCAATCCATCCTTGAAAGGGTCACGGACATGGAACTTTCTAGCGGGTCACATTTGCTCTACAATGAAGAAAGTTGGAAGAATTTGGCGTTTTCTGAAGAAGGAACCAACAAGGCATTCACCATCAGTTTGAAGTATGAGCTTGAATCAACTAAAAGATGGAAAAAGCTAGAGCATATAGAAATCAAATTGACGAAACTCACAAATCTGAAAATCATTCCAATCAACGAATTGAATGATATCTGGAAGGCAAGAAAACCCAATTTTCAGTTTTTTTTAGACTACTTCTTTGGTGGAGGAAATGAATTTGAAAGGAAAAAACTGATTCAAAGTGACATTGATTTATTAAATCATTTCTTCACCATGATTGATTATTGGTATTTCAAGAGAAATGAAAAAGGTTCAATGGAGTATCAGTTCCCCTCTAAAGAGGTCCATTGCAACGAAGAAGGTGTGCTAGTAGAGGTTTCTAGTGATGATGTGTACTCATACGCGGAATACATTAGGAAAGAGATTGATCTTATCGTCAGTCATCATGTATTGAAGTATTCATCAAAGAACGAGATCCCATTATTGGTCAAATCTCAAGAACTAGTGGATGATTTCAAGATAAATGATTCAATTCAAATTGAATCAACTGATTTTTTGTTTCCTGATTATGAAACATCTAATTTCCAGAATCTAGTGTTTAATAAGAACGATAAAGGTTTAACCCCACTACAAAACTATATCGCTGCATTACAGTTTTTAAAGCCCACGAAGACATCTACACATCAACACGGATTTGCATCACTAGGTTTGAAAGGTTACATCAAATTGATATCACCTCTGGAAGATTTTGAGAGTGTCCTCAATCAATGGCAATTATTAGATAAAATTCAATCAAATTTCGTTTCTAATGTATGGGCAAACAATGAAATTATTAATTGGGATTTGGAAGTTTTATACCCAAAACATTTTGAACCATTCAAGGAAGAGCAATTGTTGTCTTATTATGAGATGAAGTTGACTCCAATGTTAAAATATAATATGTTCTTGAAGTTGAACCAATCAAGGTTTTTGATTCTATTGAAACTTCAAAGAGAGCTGGAATCAAGTGATAAGATAACTAGTTGGAATATTTATCGATGTGTCATCTTAAAATCATCTTCACAAAATTCTTCATTTTCACAGTTGACAAAAGCATATTGCTTTGAGCTAGGCATACAAGTGGACATAGAGCATTCGACTCAAGAGCATTTGATTGTCGGTGATCAAATCATCTGTTCAGAAGTTGGTTCTATTGATCCATATACATCTCAAATCACACTGAGATTATAAACGGTATTTATTGAATTGTTTTGTCCAGAAACGAAAAAAAAAAGTCATATATGCATTATTTATTAAATCATTAGGTTTATGTATGTTCTGTTCAAACTTCAAAATAGTTTCAAATCACCTGTTATTTGATCCAAGATAATTTTTGGAGCAGGACCTAATCCAAGCACAGTAGCACTCCCTGCTTCAATCTGAGTTCTTCCTGCATCATGCACAATGTAACTGTTGACGTTCAAGCTTATAGCTTTTGCAAACAATAGATCCAAATCTTCTTTACTCTTAACTTGTAATGCGATCTTAGCTTGACCTGTCTTCTCCCATCTTCTTAAAAGTTCCAAGTTCTGCGATTCCGCATTTGGAGTTATCATCAATCTATAGCATCCTAAGGCAGCATGTGCGCATTGGGCAGCAACTTTACCTTTCTTCATGCCCAAGTCAGTGCGAACTACTAGAGCCATTCTAGTTTCACCAGGTATCGAATTTAGTGTAGTTGAATCAACTTGAAATTCCTCCTCTTCACTTTCACTAAAGGAGTCATCGTTATCTTCAGAGTTTGATGTTGCAAACTCCGAAGCTGGAGATGAATGATCAGAAGTTTGGTTAGAATTATCTGAATTGATGTTCTTTTTGCTCTTTTTTGACTTCGTTTTGTATTGTTTTGTTGAAGATGAACAGTAATTTCCGATATAAAATCCTGTCAAAAGCGAAAGAGCACAAATAGAAAGTGTTTGTAAACTGGATGTCATCTTAATATTAAATCAGTGAAACACTCTCAAAATAAAAACCGTGAAACTCAAGTTTTGGACTGTTATGCAAGTGCTTATAAAACTCATCAAAATTTCTAGGCCTTTTAATATTATTTTTTCTAAGCCAAAGTAATTGCAGTGCTCATAACATCATCACATTAAAAAAAAAAAATAATAAAAATAATAATAATAATGGATCCTAGGCGATTCGAACGCCTGCATCTTACGATACTCGATCTTGAGTCGAGCGCCTTAAACCACTCGGCCAAAGATCCTAATTTGTAAACTTTGAAAATTGTATGTGCACCCGACTGAGTAAAAATAATGCTGATACCTCAGAGAGGGTAACCAATGTGAATCTCCAACAAAAAAATATTACATAAGCAAATTCTGGATTTTGATTGGTTCTTTTTTGATTAACGTTTTGGCGCTTCTCAAAATAAATAACAAAACGGATAAACGAAAAGGTCTAATTTTGATTGGAACCAACTTGATTTTAGAGATTAATTTGTTTAAACAACCGGCGTTTTCAAACTCTGTGCTTTCTCTTGTTCTTGATATTGTTCAAATTTATAGCATTTGCTAGCTGTGTTTTTTTGATTCCCATTCTCCGTTTTTTTAATTACGTCTTAGTCTTTTATCAAGATTCAAGGGAAAAGGGAGTTTTACTTACAACTGTTAAGATCATGGCTTCGCCCGAAAGATCAAGTAAGCTGAACCTGTTCAAGTTCGTGTCCAAGAGAAAACATTCCGAGAGCTCTCCAGCACCGGCTCAATCACAGGAGTTTGATGATCCAATTAATAAGGGTGAGATACATTCAGATATAGACACTCCGGAGAGGGACGATTCATACCCACCAGAATCTTACTACAGTCAGGGACATGAGAACGACAATGAATTCTTCTCTAGTCCACTGGTCCACTCTCCTTCAGAGGCATCGTTGATTTTTGAACGTAATGTCGAGGATCCATCCCCATTACTAAACAATTGCCCTCGTTGCGGTGTCAAGTCCTCAAATGGACAACTGAAATGCAGCCACCAGTCCATCGTTAACCTACCTTCACATTACTCCACTGAGAACTATGTGTCGCCTTGTCTTGATGCTTCTGCTCAGATTTTGACTGATGCCTCAACCGATTTAGATAACGTTGACATGGTTTATCCTAGACGTCCATCAAGTGTTATGGGTCTAGAAGCTGCTCTAGGAAGAACTAGATCATACTCAAGCTCCATAACAAACAATGCTATGTCAACATCGCCAACATCACCTGGTGCTCATAGAACTCAGTCATTCGCAAATGTTCAGGATTTAAACTCAAACTCAACAAGACCCCCAATCTTAAGTTTCTATTCTTATGCTGATGTCATCAATAATGAAGCTCCAAACCCAAGAAGACCATCCATCTCACAATCTTTATCCTCCTCTTTTATAAACTCACCTCGTTCCAATTCCATCTCACAAAGTAACTTTGGCAATTCCATCACACCACATAGAACTAAATCAAGACAACTCTCATCATCACCATTTATCTCACAACAACAACAATTTTTAAACCAACAGAAACAACCAAGAGATACCAAGAAGTTCTCCCTGAATCCAGACCATTCACCAAATTCTTCGGACTCTGAAAGTGATTACAATCCTTTGAGTTTAAGGAACTCAAGACACTCAATCTCATCTAAATCTTCTAAAAAGAAGGGTGTTCTTCCTCATATCAACACAAACATCACTCCGTTGAATAGAACATATTCTAACCAATCTTCATTCGTTTCAAGTGCGAGTAGAAGATTCTCCAATTTGAATGATATTGGCGATGTTTCAGACTCTGAAAGTTTCGTTGTTAGTTCAATTGGTGATGAGTTGAGAAAGAATACCGGCGAGATTAAGAGCAATTAGATTGGACTTGAAGGGACAATGAAGTGCTTTTGTTTGATTGCTTGGATATTAACTTTGTGTTGTTCTCTTTGGTAAATAGGCGAGGAGGTGTTGTTTGCTTATAATTGAGTAATGTTTCAGTTCGAAAGTATTGTTTGGAAA
>JAJLXD010000024.1:33872-52617 GCA_030571115.1 Wickerhamomyces sp. yHMH617 | reverse complement strand
ATATATTTGATGTTTTGATGTTTTATGTTTTATGTTTTATGTTTTTATGTTTCTATGGTTTATGTTTTATGTTTTTATGTTTTTATGTTTCTATGGTTTTATGGTTTTACTTTAATTTGATTTAGATAGCATAAAAATTATTTATATTATGGATTATTATAAACTGATCAAATAAAAATGTGTTTTCAATACTACTTCTGGTCTTTAACATATTTCTGAGCATCATCAAGTCCATTTAGAGTTTTGTTACTAAGAGAATTAACACCTTTTTTGGTTTCATGAATAGCATCATCTGCACTTGACCAGAACTTCAAATTGGCATCTTTAGCCTTGTCACTGCTCCATTTAGAAAGATTGTCAGTGGCTTGACTTAATCTTCTTTGAGCCTCTTCATAATTTCTTCTGGCTTCTGCATCAAGTTCACTGGATTTCTTCGAACCCCATGACCACCATGAATTTCCAGTTTTCTTTAATTCTTTCTCAGCATCTTTGTAAGCATCCTGAGCATCTTTGTAATAATCTTCAGCACCTTTCCGGTTGTTATCATACTGTTTGTTGGCCCATCTACTCCATGAATTTAGCTTTCTCTCAATGTAATCACCAGTATCCGGGTGAAGAACTCCTTGTTTAGCTTCACGGTTTCTTCTAGCAATTTCATATTCTTCAGTAGCAAAAGTTTCTGCAGATTCACCCCATCCTCTCAAAGAGTTTCTGGCAGCTCTAGCAATATCTTCTTCTTGAGCTGGTGTACCACCTCTTAACCAATTGTAGAAACTATTAGAGCGCTGGTCGCCTTGAAGAGAGTTTTTAACATGTTCTTTCCATTCAGCAACTCTGGACGATGCTGAATCTAATTGTCTCTGAGCTGCATCCAAATTTCTTTGTGCCTCTTCATGCAATCTCTTCTTTTGGTCATCTTTTCCAAATGAAAACCATGAGCCTTTTGTAGAGTTGACTTTTGCTTGAGCATCATTGTAGATCTTTTGTGCTTCTTCGTAAGCAGCATTGATTGAATCCTCACTTTCACTCTTTCCCCAGTTGAAGAATCTTTCACCACGCTTTCTAGTTCCAGACAACGAGTCATAATAGGCATCTGCGTTTTGTTTGGCAGTTTCTCCCCAACCTTCTAGAGCTCTTTGTGCATCTCTTGCAGCCTCATCTGCCTTATCACCACCACGTTTGAACCAACTGGAGCCAGTGTCTACGGCTTTGCCTGCCTCTGCTTCAGCACGGTTCTTACCATCAATAATTGAGTGCTTTAAGGAAGAAACACCACCGGCAACGGAATCTTTAGCATACTCCAAACGATCCTCGGTACCATGCTTAGCATCAACAGCAGATTGCTTAATCTCTTGACCTAACTTTCTCAACCCAGATGGATCATCTTTATGAGCCTGATCATGCAGAATTTTTGCTCTTTCTTTAGCATCTTTGGCATTGGAAGCTAACGAGTCTGATAGATCGTCTAATTTTTCACTGGTCCAATTAGAAGCTTTGGATCTTTCACGTTCGAGTTTCGACAAACTGTGGTCGATTTTCTTACCAGCATCGTCTTGAAAATCCTTTAACTTGTCTCTTGCTTTAGCAGCAGCATCATCTAATTGACGTCCAGTTTTCTCACCTGGACCGGCACCTGGAGAACTAGAGCCGAAACTTGGAAGAGTGAGCGAGTGTGTAGGTTGCTGTGCCTGCTCGAGTCTTTGTTGATAGACGTAATAAGTAGCACCAGCTAATGCTGCACCTCCGATTAGATATTTAGTACTCATGTTGTGTTTTAAATTGAATTGATATTCAAATTAAAAAAGTGTGTTTAAAAAAATGAATAAAATAAAGGAAATCCCCATTTTATTTATATATCCCTCAACTTGAACCAATCATTACCAATTGTTCCACGCAATTCCAGGATTTTTAACTAAAAGTGTCATACTTTCTTTGTGCCAAAGCTTGCTGTTTATGTAATCTCACGTTAAATTGCTATGACGATGAAATATTGAATTTTTAAAGCGGAGCTCGTCGGAATCTGAGGGAAAAAATGGGATATTTTATTTATTTATTTATTATTTTACTTGTGTCGAATCTCATCTAAGGAAGAAGATCCTTGATAACTATTAAAATAGTCTGTTCTCTATTTCACTTCTGAAAGAAACAAATTATTATTGTGCCTTTAATACTAAATTATATAAAATGGTAGGAGTATAATTTGTAAACTTAGTAAAATGATTCTTTGGTAAGGACACTTACACTGATATCACGTGACTATATCTTATAATTTTTTTTTTCTTTTATTTAGTTAGTGTTTAGCAATTGGTTACTAGATATACACTCCGTTCATATCATAGCTGATACCTCACAATAGCTCACAATAAATGAATGATTTTAAATTATCAAATTATAATTAGAATATTACAAAAACAAAGCGTTGCCATGGCAATTATAAAAAAATCTAATCAAAATAAAAAAAAAAAAATAAAAAAAAGTAAACAAATCAAAAAAATAAATTTAAAAAACACGTTAAAAAGAAAGAAATTGACATCTTTTTAAATTAATTAAAGCAATTCCAACCACGCTTTTCTTTTCAGCAGCGCTCAAGTATGTCACATCCTTTGACTAACGCTAGCAATAAAGTAAACATGATAGCGACTCCAAAGAAAAAAGATGTCACACAACAGTACCAGAAGCTTTCTCAGCTGGAGCATATCTTGAAAAGACCAGATACTTATATTGGATCGACTGAGCATCAAGAGTCAATATTGTGGATTTATGATGAGGCTACTGAATCAATGGTTGAGAAACCTGTTAGGATCGTACCTGGTTTATTCAAGATATTTGATGAGATCTTGGTTAATGCTGCAGATAACAAAATTAGAGATCCATCAATGAAGAAAATTGAAATCACTATTGATGCTGAAAAAAACATCATTTCTGTTAAAAATGATGGAAAAGGTATCCCAATTGAGATGCATCAAAAGGAAAACATGTACGTTCCGGAATTGATCTTTGGTAACCTTCTAACTTCTTCTAATTATGATGATGATGAGAAAAAAGTCACTGGTGGTAGAAACGGTTATGGTGCCAAACTTTGTAATATTTTCTCTACTGAGTTCATCGTTGAAACCGCTGACAAGAACTCTGGGCAAGTTTATGTCCAAAAATGGACTCACAATATGGGGAAGACCGGTACTCCAAACATTAAGAAACAAAGCTCAAACCCTAAGGAGTACACTAAGATCACCTTCAAACCTGATCTTGCAAAATTTCATATGGATTTCTTGGATGAAGATATATTGGGTGTTTTACGTCGCCGTGTCTTCGATATTGCAGGTACTGTTCGTGGAGTCAACGTCTATTTGAACGGTACAAGACTAAAAATTAATGATTTTAAGCAATACGTTGACATGTATGTAAAGTCTTTGAACAAAAAAAAATTAGCTTCTGGCGAAATATCTGAAGAAGATGCTGCCAAATCACCTCCTATTATTTATGATAAAGTGGATGATCCTAAAGCAAAAGGCCGCTGGGAAGTTGCTTTTGCTGTTGCTGATAACTCATTCAACCAAATATCTTTTGTAAATTCTATTGCTACAACTTCTGGTGGTACACATGTCACTTATATTGCTGATCAAATCGTTGACAAAGTTGGTGCTCTTATTAAGAAAAAACATAAGAACTCTACAGTTAAACCATATCAGATTAGAAATAATTTGTTCATCTTTGTCAACTGTTTGATAGAAAATCCTGCGTTCACCTCTCAAACCAAGGAGTATTTGAGTACAAGAAGACAACAATTCGGATCAGATTGTAAAATCTCTGATAAATTCATTACCCAAATAATGAAAACTGAGTTCATTGAAAAAATTATGGATGCTGCTCAAGCTAATGCTGATAAAGCTTTGAAAAAATCAGACGGGTCTAAAAAATCGAGAATCACAAATCATTCAAAATTGGAAGATGCTAACAAAGCTGGTACGAGAGATGGTTATAAGTGTACCTTGATCTTGACAGAAGGTGATTCTGCTTTGTCTTTGGCTGTTGCTGGTTTAGCCGTCGTTGGAAGAGATTACTATGGATGTTTCCCTCTAAGAGGTAAAATGTTAAATGTCCGTGATGCTACTACTGATCAAGTGACCAAGAATGCTGAAATTCAAGCCATCAAACAAATTGTCGGTTTACAACACAAGAAGAGATACGAAGATGTTAAATCATTGAGATATGGTCGTATCATGATCATGACAGATCAAGATACTGATGGATCTCATATTAAAGGATTGATAATCAACTTCTTGGAGAGTTCATTCCCTGGTTTACTGAATATTCCTGGGTTCCTGTTAGAGTTTATAACTCCTATTGTGAAAGTGACCATTACAAAACCTAGAAAAGAAACTTTGTCGTTCTATAATATGCCACAATATGAAGACTGGGTTGAAAATGAAAGTCATCAATACACTTGGACTCATAAGTATTACAAGGGTTTGGGTACATCTTCTCAAGAAGAGGCTCGTGAATATTTTAGTGATCTTGATAGACATTTGAAAACCTTCAATGCTTTAGAAGATCAAGACAAAGGTTTGATCGATCTAGCGTTTTCAAAAAAGAAAGCTGATGATCGTAAAGATTGGCTAAGAGGTTTCACACCAGGTACCCACTTGGATGTTGATTTAACTGATATTCCAATTTCCGAGTTTATCAATAAAGAATTGATTCTTTTCTCAATGGCAGATAATATCAGATCAATTCCATCCGTATTGGATGGTTTCAAGCCAGGTCAAAGAAAAATCTTGTTTGGTTCTTTCAAACGTAACCTAAAGAAAGAAATCAAAGTTGCTCAGCTGGCAGGTTACATTTCTGAACATACTGGTTATCACCATGGTGAACAATCATTAGTTCAAACCATTGTTGGTTTGGCTCAAGATTTCGTTGGTGCTAATAACATTAATGTATTGAAACCTAACGGTGCCTTTGGTACGAGAAATATGGGTGGTAAAGATGCTTCAGCTGCAAGATATATCTATACTGAATTGTCATCAATTACTAGAAAAATCTTTAACCCTGCTGATGATCCTCTATATACTTACGAACAGGATGACGGAGATAATGTTGAACCAAGTTGGTACTTGCCTGTGATTCCTATGGTTCTTGTTAATGGTGCCGATGGTATTGGTACTGGTTGGAGTACTCAGGTGCCTCAGTTCAACCCAGAAGACTTGGTAGAAAACATGAAAAGATTAATGAATAATGAAGAACCTAAAGAGATGGAACCATGGTTCAAAGGTTGGGAAGGTCAAACTCAAAAGATCGCTGAAGATAAGTATAAACTCTACGGTAAGATTGAGAAACTGGATGCAAATACCTTAGCTATTACCGAATTACCTGCTAAAACCTGGACTGCCAATGTCAAAGAATTTTTATTGCAAGGTTTAGCTGGCACAGATAAAATGAAGCCTTGGATTAAGGATTTACAGGAACAGCATGCCTTGGGAGTTAGATTCATCGTAACACTTTCTGATGCAGAGATGGCTAAAGCTGAAAGTGTCGGCCTATACGAAAGATTCAAATTGAGCTCCACTGTAAGTTTATCTAATATGGTTCTATTTGACCCAAATGGTCGTATCAAGAAATATGAAAACACGACTGAGATCTTGAAAGATTTTTACTATGTTAGACTGGAATATTATCAGTTACGTAAAGATAATTTGACAAAAGAGCTTTCTAATCAATTGGAGAGATTGAACTCTCAAGCTAGGTTCATTAAGTTGATTATTGATAAGAAGCTAAATATTAATAACAAGAAAAGAGTTGATCTAATTGAGGAGTTACAAGAATTGAATTTCCCTAAATTTGACAAGAAAGGTAATCCAGTTTTCAACAAGGCTAACCATGCAGATGTCACTCATGATGAGATAATTGCTGAAGAAGATGAAAGTGATGAAGAGGCTGCAGGTGATGTCTCAAACGTTCATGTCAGAGAAAACGTTTTCTCAAGTTATGACTATTTGTTAGGTTTGCCAATATGGGCTTTAACTCGTGAAAGATATGAAAAATTATTACAACAAAAGGCAAATAAAGAAGATGAATTGACTGAATTATTGAAGCTAAGCGCGAAAGATCTATGGAGAGCTGACCTAGATGACTTCCATCAAGCTTGGAAGCAATTTTTAAGAGATGATTACGTCAAAAGAACAACTTTAGTAACTAGTAAGAAAGGAAAAGGAAAAAAGAGAGCTGCTGCTGATGACGACGATGATTGGGGTTCAAATAAGAAAAAATCAAAGAAAAAAGGCAAAGATGACTATGATACAAGAGTTGGTGAGTTGGTTGCCGTCCCCGATTATGTTGCTCCTAAAGCACCTAAACCTAGAATCAAGAAAGAGGTCTCTCCTAAAATTGAAGATGGTATAAAAGAAGAATCAACTCCGGACCCAATTATCGAAGAATCGAGTGCAAGTTCATCTACATCTAAGAAACCTAGTGGTGCCAAAAAGGCTTCCAAACAAAGTCTGCTGAATTTTGACAAGAAAGTTAAAAAGGAAGAACCAGAGGATGATGAGCCTAAGTTCAAGACAATTTTTGGAAAAGGTAACACAATCTTTGGGTCACCTCTTAAAGGAGGGTCAACACAGTCCATTGATGCTGATGACGAAGATGCTGGAGATGTTAGTTTCTCTAATAAGTTCGAGAGTGCTACAAAGGCATTTGAACGCGGCTCGTCGCCTATTGGTGAAGATGATATAATTGAACTTTCAGATGATGAGAAGCCAGTGAAAAAACCTGTTAGGAAAGTTATTAATAAGACAACCACAAAGAAAAGCGCTACTACTACTACTGCTACTACTACTACTTCTTCTTCAAAAAAGGCAGCTAGTGCAGCTAAGAAAACTCCAGCACCTAAGAAACCTGCTGCGAAGTCGAAGATGAAAATAATAGAATCTGATGAAAGTGAGATTGATGACGATGATGATGATGATGAGATCGAGATATTATCCCAGGAAGTAACTAACGAACCAGTCGCTCCAAGAAGCAGAAATGCAAGAGCAACAGCTAAGAAGAGCTATAGTGTTCAAGCTGAATTGGATGATTTCGTTAGTGGTGATAGTGAGATGGATGATTTCATTGATGATGAAGAAGCAAGTGATGGTGATTATAGCGAATGATGTCACTGTTTTCTGCTGCTTATTGTTTCTTTTTGCTACAAAATAATACCAACTACTCTATTTCTGGATAACCAACTGGTTCTACTAAACCGACGTGTAAGCATCTTGACCGTATGATCATATTCTCATCACTTAGACGGTATAGTTACGAGCGATGTGTAAGATCTGATAATTACATAATCGTGAATTCGCAACGTATAAAAGAAAAATAAAGTCTAACCAATATTGTAGTAAAATACTACCAATCATTCAAAGATTGATTTATTAAATTAATAATGATGGTTCATAGTTTGAGAATGACGAGGATCAATAGGGTTTCTATTATTCAGCGTTTTAAGTACTCAACAGAGGTCTTGAGCTCTGAATCTTGGGATAGCTCGAACAAAGATGGACATTCAAATAAATCGTCGAAGAAACGATCAATTTTCCAATCGTTTGACAAATCTATGTACTATCCAGCCATACTACTCATTCTTTTTGGTTCACAAATAATAAACGTCATGAACTCGCAAAGAGCAGTGGAAGATATGGAGAGAAGGTATAATTTGAAACTGACAAAACTTGATGAACTACAACAACGGATCCAAAGTGGAGAGAAGAATATCGATATAAGGAAAGAACTTGAACTGATCAATAAGATGTTCGCAAGATTTGAACGAACTGGTACTGGAAGAGTGAGATTTGATGGATATTCTACGAGTCCGATGGCTAGTTCAGGTGTTGAAAGAGGAAACAATGTTGGCGTATTAGAGGAATTTGATGATGAGAAATTGAACGAGTTATTTGGATTGGTGTTGGATGAGGATGTAAAAGTTAAAGAAGAGATTAAGAAACAAGAAAAAGAGAAACCGGAAGTGAAAAGAATTGATGGTGAGTTGATAAGAAAACAAGTAACGAATGAGAAGGAGTTGATTAACTATAAATTAAATCCAGAATTACATGTTATAGTGCAAAAGCCTGGTGATTATAATGACTCTGCTAAAGACACAAATGTTCCAAAGTTCTTATAGACCTATTTCACCGATAGAAGTTACTACTTGTATATATGTAATTCAAAAGGAACATGGTATCGATTGGATTATATATTGATTTGTAGCATGAGACCGGATCCCCTAGAGAAGACTCAGATTATCTGGGGAGCCCTGTGTTACTTCTTAGCAAAAAAGCTGCAATATAGTATTGTTTTTCATTGATTTTGCTGATTCACTCCCAACTTCATATTAAGTTGGTTCCGATAAGGCATCATTGACTGATTAGCATCGCCATGCGTATCAGACAACCCGTTATTATTTCCCAAACCATTCAGCGATCCAATCGTTGATCCGGTAGTTGATCCAGAAGAGTTGACCTGACCAGTAGAGCTTGAGCCAAGTTCGCCACCACTCAAAAGGCCAGGAATTTGACAACATACCATATCGATTCTTTTCAAGGCCACAGTTGCAGGTTTGAAACCACCTCTAGATAGTTTCATCAATACAATTCGATATATGTTTATGTGTTCTTTGAATACCATTGATTCTTGTACTGTGTTGGAAGTGACGTACAAGATGGATGCAAATGTACCCACAATAGTGAGACTGTAAGTGGTGGAGGAGTGCCAGTATGTAAGCAAATGGGATGGTTGTAAGTTTTTCACGAATTCAATTATTGCCATGAGACGAGTCGTTGCAGCAGCACGACATACTTTGACCAGTTCTTGAGGAATTGGGGCATTCTGTTGATTGTTGGATGGAAAAGGTTGTTGAAATTGTTGATTTGGTGAAGAGTCAGCAGAGAAAGTAGGAGATAACGCCTGGTTTGATGCTTGAGGAGCACTCAGTGCGGATATGATTCTTCTGTGCAAAGTGATTTCCACAGCAAGATAACTTAAATGAAGGAATCCATTTGAGTTTAAACCACTGGAGTTATTGTTTGGTGTTCCATTTGTGTTGTTCATTTGAATATGAGTGGGTAGAGAATGGTACCACTGTCTTAGTTTGAATTGTAGTGGTTTGGCAGTTTTTAGAACTTCATCAATTCTAGTCAAATTTCTCAAAGATGAGTATGTGTAAAACTGTTCCAAAATGTCATTCAATATGAGACTCAGTTGTATGAACTCTTTGAATAACGAACGACCCGTCTCAATGTTTTGGGTTTCAATTTCTCCTCGTCCTCCGTGAACTTGAGAATTCTTCACTTCCGGAAAATCATCATCAGTTAAGTTCGTAACTAACCAATTTCTATCAATTTTGAAATGAGAGACTCTTGATTCACTTAAAGCACACCATTTCTCTTGAACCCAAACTGCCCAGGCTAGTCTTCTTCTAAGGCCTCTTTCCCATTTAGGTAGTTTCCAATCCTGACAATCTAATCCAAGTCCTAATTCTTCAGCTAAGGAAACAACTTGTTGCATTAAAATCCAATTGTTTTGATTTTCTGAGCGACAATCAAGAAGTAATAAACCGGCTTGCACTGCACTCAGCCTTGGTCTTTCAGTAACCTCGATGAATGTTTTTAAAGCTATTTTGTTAAGCTCATCAGTTGGAGGCCTCGTAGGAAGCTTAGATAGTTTGGAATCATAGTCCCACCATTGACATGCTAAGGAATAGACTGTCGCTAAAAGAGGAGCACTGAATTCTCTGTATGATCTAGCATATTTTTCTAAGAATACCTTCTTATGAAGTATTGGAAAATAAGGATGGATAATCTGAAAGTATAAATTGATCAAATTTGGACCAAACGGCTGTACTAAGCTTTCCACAAAGTCAACGGATTTCTCAGTGAGAATTGACAATTCATCAGTGTAGTCATCTCTCAAGATAAACTGCACTGAAGGAGATACTTTTCGCAGACTTAAGGCTTTGTTCAATTGAACTTGATCTATCTTATCCAGTTTGATCTTATCGAGTAATAAACTATCAAAGATTGAGGAAGAGCCAACAAAGAAAGATGATCTTGGATACTGTAATATGTGTGGTTGTTGCTGTTGAAGCTGTTGTTGCTGTTGTTGGGAAGAATGCTGCTGTTGAGGAACTCTTTGCTGAGGCACCCCATTACTCGGTTTTGGGGTTCCAGACGTACTATTACTCTGTGATAACCTAGGGCGTTTTGACTGTAAGGAATCTTGTGGAGATGTTGCAGATAGCACACCAACGTTTCTCTTCAAGGCAGGGTTTGAGGGACTCTCTGAATATGTGCATTTGATACCTTTCGTTTCACATTGAATACAGTTTGACAAGTTTGGAATCGTGACACATTTAATTTGCCTTCTCCGGCAATGATCACACGTCTTTGGTTTCTGTTCTTGATTTTGATTTTGATTTTGATTTTGATTTTGATTTTGATTCTGATTCTGATTCTGATTCTGATTCTGATTTTGAGCTTGATTTTGAGCTTGATTTTGAGCTTGATTTTGAGCTTGAGCTTGCGGTGAAGATTGTACGGATTGTAAATAGGACGGATGATTCGACTTCTGCTGTTTCTTTGAATCTAGAGCACCAGGTGATGGTGTGTTGACTCCACCCGTCACTGGAGAGGAGAATTGGGAAGTTGGGGAGATGGCTTCTTTCATCGATACCTTATTTTGTTTGAGTATGTTCTCATAGTGCTTGAGAAGATAGTTTGTTTGTATGGAATCTTTAGATTGTGCCAGAGACTTGGACTGTTTTTGGTTGTTCTGTGGTGTGGGTACGCTTGAAGAAGGGGACTGTTTGTTGTGCGTAAACAACGTTGAAGGAGACTCAACTTCGTTGCTTTGTAGAAAGTTAAAATTATCACCAGGCACATTTAGGAAGTTGAAGTCGGGGTTCATGTTTCCGATATCCCATAAATCCAAATTTTTCAGCGACTGTTCATCTATCTCGCTCTTTTCCAAGTTATTTTCATCTTTGTCTACCTTTTGTTGAGACATTGTTATCTAATTAACCGTTTCGAGAGATAACACAGCTCAAAACTGCTTAGAACCGAAGCAAAAACAGCAATAAAAAAAGGATACTGTTTAGAAAAACTGTGTTATGAGGCTTGAATAAATAAGAGGCAACTTCAACCCAAAAAGAATCAGCTGAAACCACTTTTCACTTACTCAGAGGCATAAACTAAAACCGGTTTTTTTTCGCTTTTTCAAAAAGATAAACAGTGTAAAAAAAAAGCGCGAAAATTTGCATAAACGTTACGAGCGATGTGATTTTGTATGGGAATTATTATCATTTACATAAAACATACGTCAAATGATTAGTTACTTGAGCAGTTAGGAGTTATGCATGTGAAGTGGTCATAAGTTGTGCCATTTTTCAGGGAACTTATTGTAATGAATTCACATCCACAAATTGTGATATCTACAAGTAATGCAATTAGCACTAGTTTATGATAATGTGAATTGAAATGTGCAGATTGTATTAATTGCCTATAATCTCAGATTATCAACGAGCAGCCTGAAGATTTATGCATTGAAGCTAGAATCTAAGTATATAGCCATGCAAGTCAATTCATATAATTTGTGAAATGCCTGCTTGTACATCTATTTAATCGAATGGTGTTAGATAAGCTTCCGCAGCAAATCTAGCTCTCGAGTTCAAAAATAATTTCATCTCACTGATCTCCTTATCAACGTCTTCCATAAACTCGATGATGAAGTCCACAAGCTTATGCTTCAGCATCTTCTCTGTGTGGAAGTTTGTGATTAGAAAAGAGATATCAAAGCCAGGAATAGGAACTCTTCTTAATATGAAGAAGTTTTCGGCTCTGGAGGTCAAGAAACGGGTGAATTTATGCACCAAAATCTCCTCAATGTCATCGGCTTTCTTGATCTTGATGGATATTCTAACAGAGTTGATGGAGGGCTCGATTAAGATCTGCTCGTTCTCATTTCTGGATATGACGATAGGGTTAAGTAGGGACTCTACTGTGGTGTTGGCTTCGATTTCGGGTCTATTATGTCTCTCAACGACTTGCGACGCAAAGTCCTCCAGACAAAGGGCAGCTGTCAGCGAGGTTCTCACAGCAGAAAGGTAAGGTTTCAGAGATTGAGACATTTAGGCTTTTGTCAAGTTGGTTTTTTTGAATTGTTATTTTAAATGTTAATGTTTTTTGGGGAATTTTTTAGTGCTAAAGAAAGACATAATTAATTAATATACCCAATCAAACAAAATGTGTGTTACCCTGTCAATGAAATATAAAGTGTATAAATTATTTAATACAATTTAACAATAAGTAATGGAATAAATATTGTAGTTATTGTGAAAGTTATTGAAGATGTGGCAGCAGTTAACAGACAAGAATAACAATACTTATTACCATAACACCGAGACGAATGAAACTTCGTGGGAAAAACCGTCCGATGTGGTAGATCCTCTGCTCCAGACTGCCCTGGATAATACAAACTACATGCAGTTTAAGTCAAAAGAGAACAACAGGTATTACTATTACAACAAACAGGATAAATCAAGTGTTTGGGAACTCCCAGAAGTGGTGAAGAATGAGTTAGAAAGACTAAAAGTTGAGTCTCCGAAGCATGAGAATGCCACTTTAAACACCTCAAATGAAGCTGTCCAATACTCAAAATACCAGAATACTTCACAACTATTAAAGGTACAGCAAACTGATGATGAAAATGAGTTTGTACAGATGTTGAGAGAAATTGGCGTAGATTCTACTTGGTCTTTCCAGAAAATCATTGATCAGTGCATCAATGATAAAAGATATTGGATTATTAGGGATTCATTCAAGAAGAAACAGATATTTGAAAATTTTTTGAACAATAGATCTAAAGATGAACTATTGAAAGAAAATGAATCTTTAGAGAAATTCAATTTAGCATTTTTAAATCTGCTGAAGTCTTTGAAACAGATCAAATACTATACTAAATGGAAAACCGTGAAAGTCCTGATCAAAGACGAACCTATCTACTCGCATTCAGTGATATCTGAATCAATTAAAAGACAAACATTCCAAAACTATGTCGATTCTCTAAGAGAGGAACATGAGAATAGCGAAAATGCACTAAAGGAGCAAGCATTGGATGAACTCAAAGACTATTTTAATTCAATCTTAAAAATTTCGATAAGTTCTAAATGGGAAGAAGTCTATTATGATAAATTGACTAATGATGACAGGTTTAAACAGAATAGGCATTTTCAAAAGCTTACAAAACTGGATATAATCTCCCTTTACCATGATATACTTATTCAGTTGCAATCTCAACAACTATCCAAGATCAAACACCAGCAACAAGTTAATTACAGGAATGACCGTATAGCTAGAGACTCATTCCGTTCTTTGCTTGTTCAACTCAAATCAACCAACAAAATCAACGCAAATACTCAATGGGATGAATTATATCCACTGATATCTTCTGAACCGGCATTCATAAATTTATTGGACCGGAATGGGTCAAACCCACTTGAATTATTTATTGACTTCACTAATGAGGAAGAACTTATATTGCAAGGTGAAAAGAATTACATTGAGCAGGCTTTAATACATAAGGGTACCCCAGTGAATGCAGATCTATCCAAAGACAGATTTTTAGATGTTGTCAAAACTGAAGGATCGAATGGTAAGATTAGAAATGATCATCTGGTGTTTGAGTTGATCTGGGAACGTATACAATCTGCAGTTAAAGAAGAAAAAGAGAAAGCACTGAAACTTGCAAAAGATCAATTCTTTATAACCTTAAAAAAGCTTGATTTCATTACTATCAACTCAACTTGGGATGACGTGAAATTGAAAGTTGACAATAACGATAATTTGTTAGATTCTGTGAAAGCTGAAGTTTTTCAAGAATTCATAAAATATTTGAAGTATCAAGAATCATCAAGAGTCCAATCCCAGAAAAGATCAATCAATGATATCATTACCAATTCGAGAGGGTCTGTTGTGGTGAAGAAACCAAGAATCGAGACTAAGGAACAAGTCATTGAACTAGATTACTGAAAAATAAAAGCACCCTACTTGCATGATGGTCATTCGTAAACATATGATTACACAACTATGACTATTCATTAGATAACAAACTAGAGACAGCCATTAATCCTAACAAACCGTACTTGAAATACTGATTCTCAGTGAGCAGGATAGTAACATACCCAACCAGTGGGAAGTATCCCCATACAGTGCCCACAACATCACCTTGTTTACCATCTTTACCTACCACACCGGCTCTAAGATAATTCTGTCCACGATTGTAAAGCGACAGGTCATCAACTGGATTGTTATCACCTTTCGTCAACAATTTCTGATGGCCCTTTGAATCATGATGTTCTCTTAAGACACGATGCACAATTGGAATAGGCTTACCAGGTATTTCATAGACAACAATATCACCCACTTTCTGCTGTTTAGGTACCGGCCAGCCCCAATTGCTATTGCTTCCACTGAAGAAATCATTATTGTTCAAGAATAAGATATCACCTCTTTGAAATGCAGGTTCCATCGACCCAGATAAAACAACAACTATAGGTGACGAACTGTTCGTCACTAGTGATAACCCTTTCCAAAACATGTACGCAGATGTAACGATGTACGCCAAATTCAGAGCTTGGATCAACTGAGCGCGGAGATTCATCTTCAACTCAACTACAATTTCCGCAATTGGCAGAGAAATAAGTACTAGTTCAAACCTTTACCTCGTGTCTTTTTTTAAATTATTTAGCTATGCTTATTATGTAATCAATCAAATAGTTCTTATATAATCAATCAAATAGTTCTTATATAATCATTTACAAGTTTCTTTTGACTTTACTTGATTAAGTGCACACCTTTCGTAGTGTTCAGAGTAGAGTCGGTCGTTGAGTTCTAGAGCTGAAATTAGGCCATCACTTTGAAGTATGCTAAATAAAGATTTTTTGTTTTTTTCCCATTCTATGAAGGACAATGCATGCAATAAACAATCAACAAGATCATCACCTTTCTCTTTAATTTTCTGAATCTCATCTGCTGGATTCTTGTATATCTCCTGTAGGAAGCTATTCTGACTTAATACTATCTGGTTAATCCATTTTGTCTTTGACCGTGACAGTTTCTTATCCTTTAAAAAGTTCAAATCGAAAGTCTCTTCCGATAATGTGAATGGGTGATCTTTTTTATTGCTGTCCAAAATTTCCTTTAGCCAGTGTTCCACAAGCAATAATCTATGATCTTTGCTATCTTTGGTCTTTGAATCATCTTCTCCTGCTAAAGGTTTCCAATAGTCACCCATTCTCTTAGGATTACTTGATGTTAAAATCGTTTTCAATCCACAGTTTTGAATTCTGGCATATGTTAAAGAGTAGAGCATCGCTTCAAACATATTGACTTTAAATACCCATTCAAGGATGTTTTTGGATCCCATACTTCTAGCCCTTTGTCTTTCAATTAGGATTAGATCAGGTACATCTTCATTTGGATTGAACAAGATCTTATCCACTAAAGAATATGTTAATGGTGCATAATGTTTTGGATCGAAATTTGATGATGGTGAAGATGTTGGTGTAATTCCAGCACAAGCATGAGTATCATTCCAGTGATTTATATCAAACTTGACCCATTCTTTTATTGTGGGAGGTTTGATCAATGGTGTATTCTTGTCGAGTTGTAATCGAACGTATGCAAAATTCTTAATTCCCATATCAATTGATATTAGATTAAACTTTTTGTCATTATTCTGATTCTGAGGCTTAAAGTTAGCTGAATCATATAAGGTGGAGTAAAGAGATGCGACTATGTCGGATTTTATACCCGATGATGCAGTTCCAGTTGTAAAACACAGTCGTTTTAATTGACTGATTTTTAATGTGTTGAGCTTCTCCATGATCATTCGTTGTTTTCAAATTAACTAATACCGACTGTTCATCTTTCGCCGTTTGTGTTAAAAAAATAAATACAATAACCAATTTGGCTAGCTAGTTTTGTGGCACCAATTATATTTCACTTCTGTGGTGATTTTTGGTCGTTACAAAAGTTATTGTTTACGTTTTGTACATGAACATGTTTTTTCTAAATACGCGTTTCCTATTATAATATTTCGGGTTTACTCGGAGATAGTACTTCTAAAATATATTGTAAATTGTAACATATTGATTCACACAAAAATAAAAGAACTTTTAAATTAGTCTTTGTGTATCATGGGTTACTCTTACTATAAGAAATAAAATTTCCAGAATTGACTCAACTTCCTAGGCTTCACTTCTTCACCAGAAAACACGTACAGAAATCGGCTCTAAAAACCCATTTCAGTTTTCTAGTTTAATTTACACACATCAAGTGCTCTAGTCTTTAACATTTTATCTAAAATCTTAAAGCTTTTTGACTCTTTTGATACATTTGGCTTGCTTTTGGCTCTCTGTGTCAGCTTTATTTTTATTCATTTAATATCATGGGATTCTTCACTTCTTCTCGCTCATCTGTTGCCAACAACGGAGAAAGCTATGGGGATGTTGATAGTTCCAAAGCGGTGGTTAGATTTCCATCAGTTACTCATGGTTATAATTATTTTAAATTTGGGCAGAGTTTCCGTCAGAATGGTTCTGCTGCTGCTGCTGATTTGAATGTCTTGAAAAGACAGGTTGGTCATAAGAAAAGAAGGTATAGTTTATCTGGATTCTTTAGAAGAAAGAATGCAAAGGTTATAGATAACCAATCATTGTTCAGCCCAACCAGTTATGATAGCAACAAGGAAAACGTTCCTCCTGTTCTTGTCAATGAGGTGTTGTCTGATGACGGCATGGAGGTTCTTCCAACTATCAGAATGAAAAAGGGTGAACATGCCAATTTCAACATTTATCATGATGATGATGAGATTATTGTTGATGAATTGGTTGGACATATTGAAGAAACAAGAAGAAAATCCATCAGGGAACGCTTATTTGGTAACAAGTCTGCTAGAGAGAAAACACCTTCCAACTCTCCATTCCCTTCTTCTTCGGTTTATGACGTCCAAGAAACATTGACTCAAAGATATATGAGAAGCAATTATGATAAAGCTATGGAGGATCTTGACAAGGTTCCTTTTGATTTCACAATCAAGTTGGAAACTCCTACTCCTTCTGTCAGTCCTTCCAAATTCTCTAGAATTGTTCAATCTTTGAGTCCAAAAAAGTTTCATGCTGGTGCCGGTGTTGCCTCTGGTGATGAGGATGAGTTTGCTACTACTGCTGTTGCTTCTTGTGCTTCTTTATTCCAAACTGATGGCCAAGTTAACTTAAATGATGACGATGATATCGATTCCTCATGGAATCCTTATAATATTGCTAAAAGACTTAACGAAGATAATGATTCGGACTGGGAATCATATACTTCCTCTGAGGACGAGTCAGCTAATAAGAGTGATGCAGTCATTGATGAGAAGCCAAGTAGAATGTTGGAATTGGTGAGAAAACTTTCAGCTAAATTGGGTTCCATGAAATCCAAGACCACTGTTGTTATTGACGAAAGTTATGATGTTAATAACGTGGATGAGAACCGAGAAGATTCATATGTTGACGTTGATGAAAATGACTACGTCATATCAACCGATTTTGAAAATGATTTGAATGGCAAAACAGATCAGAATCAAGCTCAAGTTTTTGGGTCGAACTTTGAGCCAATGATTTCTTCTTCATCTACCCTGGTTAAGGATGAATTGAGTCCTTTTTTTGAAAGTGAAGAAGCCAATGAAAACTTGTGGAACTCTCCTTTTTACAAGGTTGCTGTTAGACTTGCATGCAAACAGAAAACCGATGCACTAGCTAGTGGTGAATTGAAGATTGTCGATGGTGTTATGAATTATAGTGGTTCAACTAAATTGAACACTTCAACTGAAATTTGTTCTATTCTTGAGTCCATTTATGATCCAAACAGTTTGTACATGCCAAAACGTGAAAAGGTTTCGGCTTTCAAACCTTCAACTTTAACCCCTGTTACTCTCTCTCATGAAGATCTTGACAACATGTTGAGCAAATTCAACGCTCAGTTGAATGATTCTTCTTATCAGAGAACTATCCGTGGAGGCACACCTTCTTCTTCTCTATCATATGAGACTGGAAATTTTATGGCATCAGGTTCTCATTCCAAGTCATCTTCAGAAAACACTTCTAATTACTTTGAGGAGGATTCAAGACCTGTGTCATTATGGTGTGATAAGTTCGAAAAAGGTTCCAGAAAATTTGAGGAACTCAATCAATCTTTGCTTAAACAGAAAGGAGCTTATGAAAACTTCAGTGGAGCCAGCACAGTTAGAATTTAGAAAGCTGTTTCATTTGCTTGATGTTTTTGCACCTTCACTTTTACTGTTTTTTTTTTTGTCATTTCTTTGTCTTTTTTTGTTCTGTTGTTTTGACTTTGATTACTTGTTGTGACTTGCTGATCACCTGTTATGACTTGTTTTCTTACGATTTGACTTTATCTTGGGAGTTACTTGCTGATCACTCGTTATAACCTTGACTAGTCTGTTGTTCTGTCTTCTCAACTATTTTTTTTGTCCTTGCATCATCATTTCGCCTGGACTTTTTTTTTTATTTTTTCGCTGTTAATGATTGGTCTATTAATCTGTTATAAATTATCAAGACTTGTTCAATCTTTAAAATCTTTCAACTTCTGTTTGGCTTTGACATGAACTAATTAAATTTTTAGTTCTTTTTCTATCAAATTTATAAAAACCAAAAAAA
>JAJLXD010000024.1:0-33828 GCA_030571115.1 Wickerhamomyces sp. yHMH617 | reverse complement strand
TATGTTAATTTTTAATGTTTTTAATTTGATAAATTATTGAATTTTTACTAACAAAGTTTTTTCTTCTTAACCAATTTTTGATGGTTTTATGTGAGTGAATTTGGTTGGTGATATTTTTATATACCACTTTCACCACTTTCACCACCGGAATCTGCTGATATTTCACAAGTTTAAATGCAAATTTGGTTATTTTCAGTTGTTTAATGTTCTCTTGCATTTGGGATGATTAATGAACCTGATTATATCCCACAATTCTCATGAAGCTTTGAGATTACATCAATGTTTATATTTCTCTGAATAGCTCGTCATCTGTTTACAAGTTTCATGAAATATACAAATGATTACAATCTTATTCAACTTTAACTTCAAGTACTTATATGATCATTAAAAACTCATTAACATAACGTATGCAAAAAAAATAATAATACACTCAACACCAGAAACGATATGCTCTATACCACCATGGTTTAGTGGATAGTAGTTCCCTTTCTTCACGAATCTCTTGTTGGATCAACTCAATCTCTTCCTTTGTTTTACCTGCATCTAACGGAATTTCACTCAATGGTATAAACTCGTTGAACTTTCTAACATAGATTTTTCTACCAATGAAAAAGATCAGAATGATAACAGCACCAAGATATGATTGGAAGAACACTGAAGCATCAGGCTTACTTCCTAGTGGGAAAAGAGCAACCCAGAATTGTGCAACAAGGAACAAAACCAAAATGACTAATGCATATACTGAACCCCAGAATCCAGCATGTGATTTGAAGGATAGTTCATCAAGTGAACGTCCTTGAGCTTTCATGGCTAATCTGAAACGAATATGACTACCAGAAATAGCAATCCATGTGAAAATGATGGCCAACCCGCAAAGTGCCATCAACCATGAAAATACAACACTTTCTTTATCAGATGCAACAAGAAAACATAATAACCCGGTTAAAGCATTAGCAGCAATACCAAAAATAGGTCTACCCATTCTATCAACGTATTGAAAACAACTTGGTGCCAAACCTTGAGCGGACAACGATAATAAGGTTCTCGAACAGCCAAACACTGCAGAATTACCAACAGATAACACAGATATTAAAATGACAACGTTCATCACTGATGGCAAGCCTTTAATACCACCATTTTTAATAGCAATGACGAATGGAGAAGCTGCTGCATCAACTGAGGAGGTACCTAATAATCTATCGTCTTTTGCGTTGACTAATAATGATATGAGAGTCAAAGAACCTAAATAGAACAACATAATTCTCCAAAAAACTTGCTTGATAGCCCTTGGGAAAGTTTGTCTTGGATTAGCAGCTTCAGAGGCTGTCAATCCAATCAATTCTGATCCACCAACAGAATAAGTAGCAGTAACAAACACTGTACATACACCTTTAAAACCATTTGTAAATGGACCTGGGTGATGATAATTGCTACCACCAACAAACCCACCAGATGGACCACCACCACAAACTAACACTATACCCAGTATTAGAAATCCGCAAATGGCAATAACTTTAATTAAAGAGAAGATGTACTCTGCTTCACCATATCCTCTGACACCAAACAAGTTGATGGAAATGATTAAAACATAGAAAATGGCAACCCATGCAGCAGGTGAAATATCAGACCAGAACTTTATCGTTATTGAAGCAGCGATGATTTCAGCTGGTAAGACAATCAACCATAAAATAACATAATTATAACCAATAGCAAACCCAAAACTTGGTTCAATGAATCTTGTGGCATGAGCAGAAAAGGCTCCTGGCAAATTAGCAAATAGTTGCAACTCACCCAATGCATGGATCACACAGTATAACAAACTACCAACGATAGCCCAACAAAGAGGCAATGATAATGCACCACCTGTTCTTAATGCTGTTCCACTACCAACGAATAAACCTGTCCCCACAGCTCCTCCGATAGATATCATCTGTAAATGTCTATTTTTCAGAGATTTTTGCAATGGAGTGTTCTTTAAAACAATGGCATGTCTTTCAGCTTCAGTCATATCTGGAGTGAATAAAGATTGGTCCAAAGTGCTTGCATCGAATCTTTTAAAAGAATCAATGAAAGATTTCACTGGTGATGACTTGGTGGTTGTTTCAGTATCATTTGCGTACGGTGATTGAGTTGACTCCACCGATACCTTGGTATCACTTCTCACAGACATGATTTGTATGCTGTTGTATAAAAAGATTCAACAAGAGACAGAGAAAGGTATTTTATAAAGTTCCATTGAATCACGAGGCACCCCGTAACAGGTGAAACATAACGTCCATTAACGGTAGAAATATAATGAGTCAGTAAATCCCGGCCCAGGCATTTGAACACAAGCCTTTTCTTTTTATTGCCGTTCATAACCCATAGATTTTCTAGTTAAAAAGTAATCTGTTCAAAACATCAGTTATAACTTAATATCAATAAAGTGAGTTTAAAGCAAAACACTCTTTATTTGTTTGTGTCAAATGCAACCTTATTAATAACCATTGTTAATCAACTAACCATCATCCAAATCGTCAACAAACCGTTAAAATTCACCTTCAACTACCGAAACCTGTTAAAACTGAACTATTTTTGAAAGGCATCAAGGAAATGTCAATGAAATTTCTTTTTTTGTAGTTGCCGTATGTGTCAGTTGTCATTTGCCGAAGATTATCACGTGATATTTTTGTGCTGTATTGCTCAAAATTCTGGAAGTGCCTTAACCGGCATAAACTTTGCCCTCTTGGCCAAGTGGTAAGGCATCGCACTCGTAATGCGGGGATCATGGGTTCAATTCCCATAGCGGGCAAAACTACAATATTTTGTTTTTATTAATCTTTTGCTTTTTTGCTATTTAAAAGTGCTGTTTATTTTGTTATCGTGGATGTACTACAAGTATTTCAATAGTTATGAATAGTTATGAATAGTTATGAATAGTTATGAGCTCATGTGTTCATTTTGATTTTTTAGATTCCTCTCTATTGGCATAAATTTTGGCAGTAAAAGGTCTAGAGTAAGATTGTTAGTGAATTCAAGACTTTTATAACACCACAGAAAATTGGTTATACTCACTCTTCAAATCTCAACGCAACAGTGTACAATAAATGAACAATAAGGGTAGCAAATAATCCTGCAGGTTTAGCAAAGTAGAGTGAAGTTCCTAAAAATGATAGCGTTGAACCAACATACATCGGATTATCGAGAACGTTGAATGGGAAACCTGTGACTCGCTCATCCATCAAAATTCCAAAATAGTCACCCAGGTATGTGCCTGTAATACCAAGGGCATACATTGAAGTTAGCACAAACAAGTTGCCCAATCCAAATGATGTAACACCCAGAGCTTTGAAAATTGGATCAGTTAATAATTCAGATGTTACTTGCTCTCTTAAAGCTTTCTCAAACAAGTAATCTCTGAATATACCTAGAGAGAAAATAGTAGCAGCCAATAGATAACATCCATTTCTTGCACCTCCTGTCAATTTTGTCAAGAAATGGGTGTTGAATTCTTGAAGATAATGTCAGTAAGTCTGGGGCAGCAACTAAGCAAATTATGATTATGAGAATACGAACCTAATCTGGCCACAATGTTCCAGAATATCGGATTAAATGCAATTGAAGCTAAGGCATCTGCATTTCTGTTAGTTATCCTGTGTTGTCACTCTTGTCACTGGTGATTGCGGATAGTAAATAAATAGGGTGCATACATACATTGGTATGATTGCTTGTTAATGTCCACTTCAAGACAAAGTTGATTGAACACAGAAATAACTTGATCTATCTTCTCAGACATTACGATGTAACAAAACTATATCGAATAACAAGCTAAAGCAGTGGTAGTGATCAAGAAAAAATCTGTTCTTTTTATAATTGTTTTCCTCAAGAAGCTGAAAGTTTTGACATGTGATTATACTACCGGAGTTAATTTACTGTTATGAGCGATGTTCTGTTAAGTCCGACAATATTTGTCATTACATTACATTGTTCATTCCGTAAAAGGGAACTTTGATCTCTGATACACACAAAACCTCAAAATAGCTGCTAATGGAGATGATGTTTTCAATTTGGTTTGGCTAAGAGATTTTTGCTCTGATGTTTTAGAAATGTTTTGTGTCCACCATTTCCCTTTCCCTTTCTCTTTCCCTTTTGAATAAGGAGGAACACACAATGTCGGTAGTAACAAGTGTCAATTCAGATAAACAAATGACATTGTATGCCCTAGATGTTCAACCAATAAATGAGTCTGATGAGTCTGATTTGGGTAATGGTTTAGACGATGCTTTGGGCGATGATTATTCTGCCAGATTGAGGAAACCTACAGTTTATATGCTTTACAAGAAAAGTGATGCACCACTGGTGTTGGTTGCTCTGATATCGACTGCAATTGGCTCACTAGCACCTGCTATTGCTTCTATTCTGATAGGAAGAGTGTTCGGTGTGCTCTCGGATTTTGCACAGGGAAAATATGACACTTTTGGGGAGTACATGCATTATATCACCCTTTCGACAATGTCTTTGATTGCACTTGGAGCTGGTGCAGTGATCTTTGTTTGGTTATCAATTACTTGCTGGATGATTTTTGGTGAGTTACATGGGATCAGAGCACGCAAGAATATTCTCAAGAGCTTTTTAGAAAAACCTGTTCGTTGGTATGATTCCAATGATCAGGTTATTGGTGATCTCACTCAGATGAACAGGTGTGTTGAAGAACTTAGAGCTGGTAATTCTGAGGCTACTGCTTTGGTATTACAGAATTTTGTTTCGATTATTGCGCTTTTGGCAACTTCATTCTACTACTCGTGGTCTGTGACGCTTGTTATGCTGGCCACTACTCCTCTAATTGTCTGTTTTGCATTCGTCTTTGCTCATTTGATTGAGGCTTATACCAAAAAGGAAAACGATCAAACCGCAATTGCGGCAAAGATATTAGATTGGTCTTTAACTTCGGCCAAATTAGTGAGATTGTTCCAAACACAAGGTCAAGAGTCCGAAAAATTCTTGTATGCTATCAACGAATGTAAAAGACAGTTTATAAGCTTGTCTGTTGCAAGTGGATTAAACTATGGGACGATGAGATTCTTGATTCTATGTATGTTTGTTCAAGGCTTTTGGTTTGGATCATCACAGGTAAAAAAAGGCAAGGCTACAACTGGTGATGTTTTGACTTGCTTTACTTCCTGCTTGATGGTTGGCGAATGCTTCAGAAGTGCATTACCTCAAATCGTGGTGATTCAAAAAGCAAATGTCGCTATCAATAAAATACAATCATTCATTCAACTACGCAAGTCAAAGACAATAATTTCAAAGTTGAATAGTAAATTGAATCTGGAAGATTCAAAAAACATTTCATTTTATCCTCACAAATGTATTGGTGATATAAAATTCAAAAATGTTAGTTTTGCTTATCCCACAAGGCCAGATTCAAATGTTTTAAAAGATGTGAGCCTTCATTTCCCCGCTGGTAAGTCGACTTTCTTGGTGGGTAAATCTGGCTCTGGTAAATCTACTTTAAGTAATTTATTATTAAAATTTTACTCACCAAAGCAGGGAAGAGTGGAAATCGATGGGTTTAATGTTTCTGAATTGAACGCTACTTGGTTAACAGATAATATCACTCTAATTGAGCAAACATGCACCATCTTCAATGATACTCTCAAAAACAACATATTAATTGGAAGATATTCCCATCTAACGGATCACACCTCTGAGAATGAACTTAAAGAGGCATGTCAAATGGCTCTACTAAGAGATGTAATTAATGATTTAGATGATGGTCTGAATACAGTAGTAGGGACACATGGTGTCTCATTAAGCGGTGGTCAGCAACAAAGAGTGGCATTAGCAAGGGCGAGGCTGAGGGATACTCCAATATTAATTCTAGATGAGTCTGTTTCCGCATTAGATATTGTTTTAAGAGAACTTATTATTGAAGCTGTTAAGAAATGGAGAATTGGAAAGACGACTATAATTTTAACTCATGAGCTCAGTCAAATTAATAAAGATGATTTTGTTTATTTGATGGAAAATGGGGAGGTCTCGCAGTCTGGATATCGAGAGGATTTAGAGAATAGCCCCGGACCATTCAAACACATGGCTTCTTTACAGAACACTACAGTAGAAAAGATAGGCCGTGATGATTTTGACTCCAGTTATGCAGACATCAGGTATTCGAACACAAAATTCTCCAAAAGAGTTGAGTCAAGATTATCAGCTCAATTCTTTTCGGCTATCAATCCATTGAGCTATTTGCAGAATAACCTCACTGAGAGCTTTGATTTTGAGCTTGACTATTCCATGATGGATAAAAAAATCACTAAAAGGACGATACATCGTACATCACCTGCCGACCTTGAGAAAGGTATTAAAGATGAAGATAAAAGACCGGAACTGACTCCAATCACAGTGATTGTTAAAAAAATGCTTCAAACCGTTCAGCGAAAGTTGATACTTTCTTTAGCTATTTTATTTTCAGTGCTTAACGGTGCAGTTAACCCAATATTTTCGTATTGTTTTTCCAAGCTATTATCAGGGATTGTTCCTCAGAGAGATACGGATATTGGAAGTTCGAAGTACCTATTAAAGTGGTCCCTAATTGTTATATTTTTAGCATTATTCGATGGGGTAAGCAGCTTTCTCAAGGAATTCTTGCTAGATTACTCCAGCGAATTATGGGTTTTCCAACTAAGGAAAAAAGCGTTCAATATTATCTCGAAACAAGGTATGAAATGGTTTGGTGAAAGGGCTAATACTCCATCTGAGATTAATACCTTGATTTTGAACGATTCAAGGGATCTAAGAAATCTCGTTTCCCATTTTTTAGGAGTTATCTCGACTGTTACTATTTTGTCCTTACTTGGTTTGATTTGGGCCTTTGTTCAAGGTTGGAAATTATCACTTATCTGCATTTCTCTGATACCTTTGTTTGTCATCATATCAGGTTTATATGCTGGTCTGTTACAATCTTGTGAAAATACTTATAAGAATTCTATCGCTGACTTAGAAACTCAACTTTATGAAACTGTGAAAGGTATTAAGACCATCAAAGTTTTGAGACTGGATGATTATTTTAATGACAAATTTGATGAAAAGGTTTCCAATTTGAATAAAATAGCAACCAGAAGGGCAATCTTCACTGGTATGGGTGTCGCTTTGACGAATATGCTTACAAATATTGTTCAAGGGATTTTACTATACTATGGAATGAAACTGGTCGGAAAAGCAGAATATTCTGTTAGTCAACTGATGGAAACTTTTGTGTTATTGATATTTTCAATCATGAGTTGTGCTCAATTGATGAGTCAAATTCCTGATATAAGCAGAGGTCAGCGAGCTGGTAGTTATATCTTCATGTTATTAGACTTGGTTCCTTCCAAAACAGAATATAAAGGGTCTATTATCCCACCTTTTGAAGTGCAAAAATGCGTTATGTTCAAAAACGTGAATTTCAGTTATCCTTCAGCTCCAAATCATTTCATACTGAAGAACTTGAATTTTGATATAAAGCAAGGTGAAAATGTCGCTATCATAGGGGAATCTGGATCTGGAAAATCAACATTGACGTTACTTTTAACGAGATTATTCGAGGTGAATGCCAACTCTGTTTATTATCAGAATGTTGATGTTAATGAAATCAATTTGAAATATCTAAGATCGAATATAGCATTAGTTGATCAGAAGGCGACTTTTTTTGATGGAACAATTCTGGAAAACTTGACTTATGGACTACAAAGTTATACAGACTATGATATTAATGAATCTTTGAAATTAGCTAACATTTATGATTTTGTTCAATATCTACCAGAGGGACTAAGTACCAGAATAGATACATCTTTAATCTCTGGAGGTCAAGCACAAAGATTGTCCATTGCTAGAGCATTGATAAGAAAACCTAAACTATTGATTCTTGATGAATGCACAAGTGCACTCGATGCTGAAAGCTCTAGTAAGATTGCACGGTTAATTAGTGATAATTTAAAGAA
This sequence comes from Wickerhamomyces sp. yHMH617, assembly GCA_030571115.1. Lineage (NCBI taxonomy): Eukaryota > Fungi > Ascomycota > Saccharomycetes > Phaffomycetales > Wickerhamomycetaceae > Wickerhamomyces > Wickerhamomyces sp. yHMH617. The sequence goes on along the minus strand of JAJLXD010000024.1, from coordinate 25,867 downwards.
ATTGGGTATTACTGTACTGATGATTACTCATTCAGAAGATATGATGAAGATTTCTGACAGAATACTAACAATGAAGAACGGATCTGTTGTAGAAGAAGGAAAGTATGATGAGTTAGTCAATAGAAAAGGTGAGTTTTACAGAATAATTACAGCTGGTATCAGTTGAATAAAATAATTTCTGAAAAGAATAGCAGCAAGAAGCATTCAGCTCTATAAAGTAACTGTAACATAAGGAACTTCGACATCTTCACCGTTAGTATCATCAGTACAAAGTTCGAAAATCAATGTCTTCACATGAGAAGGAACTTCTTTTTTAGTGACCGTCTTGATTAGTTCAGTTAGTTTCAAGTTTTCTCTCTCTTTAACTTTCTTTGGTGGGAAGAAACTTGCATATAGTAAAGAGACGTCATATGATAACATGGTGATCTCTAAGCCTTCCTTCTCTAGGAAGTGATCAATAAACTCTTTCAAAGTAATATCACCTTTAATATCAAATCTATCCCAAATAGTATCATATTCTTTGTCATTGTATTTTCCTTTAGCTGATGCAACTGGTTCAGAAAATCCAAAAAATGGTAAAGCTAAATTAACAAACCCATTTTTATGGTCTTCAATATTATCTCTTTTATCGACAACTTTGTATAATTCTAATTGGACCAAACCTGTGACTAAAGCAGTGGTTGTAGCAATAGCTGGGATAATTCTTCCAGCAATAAACTTAGTTTTTTGACGGTCAGCTGTCTCAATAGAATAATTTGAAGCACGTAAGTTCGAAGCTGCAGTGATGAATTCAATATGATGATTAGTATCGTCATCTTTTTCAAATTCAACAGGATTCAGTCTGTATCCAGCAAGTGTGGATGGTTGTGGGAGAGAAGCAGCTAGTTGGCGCAACTCGTCAGCCTCCACTGATACTTGAGCATTTGGATCTGGGTCATCATCATTAGCTTGGATTTTGACATCATCACGAGGGTTGAAAGGCTCGATAGTCAATTCATCAATGACCTTAGAGTAGAAAGATTTGTCTGGAGCCCCTTGGTCACCCTTCAACCCATAGTTGAATGCTCTCAAGTTAGCAGCACCGACAATGAAATCGAAATGATCTGGGTTATTGATATCAAACTCTAAAGGTTTAGGAGCACGTTTAGCACCAGTCCAGAATGGATCACCATTTGAAGTTGTTGCATCTTCTGGGAAATTGAACAACAACTGTTTGATATCATTGTTGAATTTCTTTTCAAATTCCAATCTAGCCCATTTGATACAGTCTTCAAAACCATAGGGTCTGTCATTCAAAGAGGTGGAAATGGACTGTAGAATTCCTTTGACATCACCACTCTGTTTCAAGGTAGCTTCCAGATAGTTTGGTTGTGAAAGGTATAAGTTGACATTTTCTGCAGCTTCAGTGAAATACCCTTGAAACAAACTTTTAGACCAAGCAATGGTATGGTCGATTTTATTTGGGAAAGAACGTAAGGTACATAATGGAATGGATTTTTCAGGTGGATCTTGAGAGGATGAATAACTTTCAGTCAATCTTGGAATAATAACTTGAGTGTTACCTTTTGTTCCCAAAGTTCCACTTTCCAATAGAGGCTTCTTGAAGAAAACACAACGACGATCAACATATGTACGAGCGTCAACATTATCTAAAGCATTTGTGACGAAATCTAAACTTTCCCAGAAATCATTGTTGAAAATTTCTTCAGTCTCAACACCAACTTTATCACCTTTGGCAATTATTTTACCTTTCAAATCAGGATTGATAGCAACTGCTGCAGCTGCAGCTACTTCTGATTTGTTTTTTCCCACATCCTTTGGTCTAAACAAAAATTGACGATTCAAGTTAGATTTCTCAATCGTGTCATTATCTGTGACTGTGATAGAACCATTTGGACCAGAACCTAGTCCCATTAAAGCCCAGTTTTTCAACATTTCGCATCCAATAGCACCTGAACCAACTAAAAATGTCTTTGAATTTGAAATTGCTTGTTGAAAATCAAGACCGAAAACTGCAATTTGAGCATCATAACGAGAGTTTATTGGTTTAGTATTTTCAGCTGTTCTTGGGAATGATTTTGGTAAAGACTCTAGAGAATCAAAGTACAAGAATTGTTTAATTGGAACAAATTTACCAGATGAAGCTTTTAACACTTCTTGTGCTACTAAGCCACCCAAAAAAGCAACAACAGCAGGAATATCACCCGATGATTGATAAGAAAGCTCTTTCAATAAGTCTGCATCTAAATCACCTTCAAATTTCGTTTGCTCAGCCAAGTTTCTAACTAAATGTAAAAACTCATTGGCATCCTCATCATTCAATGGTCTTGGTAAATGGCCTCTTTTTTCCTTAAACTGGTGCAATGCCTGGAAACCCAAGTGCAGTTGAGCTGGACGATCAAATTTAGCAAAATCAGAGAACAAGAAATCTGGATTTTCAAGCTGTTGCACTAATGGTTGATAAGAAACCGTGTAAGGAACTTTCACCTGGGTGTATAATCCACCTTTCTTATATTCTCCGTACTTCGTGACATCACCAATATTGAAAGCATATGGACCTGGAACAGTGACTTTGAATATTTCACCATCGTTAATATTCAAACCGTCAACTTCGGTGAATTTAACATAATCCCCGTCTTCGAAACCATGACGATTATCATCTAAGACAGAGACGGTACCATCAGCTTCAATGTCGGAAACTATACCAGACAACGGTTCTTCACCTGTCGAATCAATGATGGTGAAGTCGGTACCGAAATCAACGAAAACATTACCAAACAAACCTCTGTTATCTGTAGAGATGAATTTAATGTTTTTTTCATGAGTGAAATTATTTATCTTCACCTGCTCTTCTAAAGGTACATCAGTAGCAACAATAACTGTGAATTTAGATAGAGTATCTTCAGAAATTTCATCAATGACACTGATAGGAACATATGCATTTAGTTCAGCAAGCTTAGGAGCACTTGAAGCAGCACGAGGTTTGCCGATATCAGCTTCTGTTAGGAAGAATTGAGATGACAAATCTCTCAGTTCAACAGGATTTGGATCGTAAATAGACAACGATTTCACACCAGCCAACGCAACATTTTTCGCAATCTCAAGCCCCAAACCACGTAAACCTATAATCAACACATTAGAAGATTGCATCTTAAGCATGGCTTCTTTTCCCAACACGTACAATTGACGTGAATACAACGATTCATCAATGTCATTTTGTGGAGTAGGAGAAGGTGTATCAATTTGTATCTCTTCACTCATTTTGATAATAGGAAAACACAATCTAATAGAAAATGGAAAGAAAATTCAATTGAGTGTGCTAAAATACTCTAAACTTTCTTGCAGTTTAACAGTTTTTCATTAATAATTGTAGAAATTACAATTATGACGTTTCCATTTGGTGGCAATTTTTGAGCTGCTCAAGTTATTTGCTTACTCATAAATCACGTAATCATAAAATTCACGGGAAATGGGAAATGTATAATGAGAAAGTGTACTTACTCTTTATTATATTGATTTTTTGTTCAATTTCTATTATAAGTTCTTTTAATCAAACAAGTTACACTCGAGAGCTTTACCATGGTGAATTACGTGAAACAAGAGCTCTATGGTGGTGCCATTACCACCCAAATACCATCAAATTTGCTTGATGCGTCGCAGTTTAGACAGGTACCAGACACTCAAGAAGTGTTTTTAAACTCAACTGAAAATGTTTCTGACTATAACCAATTGAATAAAAATGACTCAGTCATATTTGATCTGATGGAAAGATTGGGATCTGATGATTTGGAGGCTGTCAAGGAACATTTCAGTGAAATCTCTGCGCTAAACGATGCTGCTAACTCTTGGAAATTGGTGAATGTTGAATCAATAGCTAATAGTTTTGATGATGACAAAATAACGAGTTATATTGGTGTTGGTATTGAACCTGCTCTGAAATGGGGAAGGTCAGAGGGTGACTCAGGGGAATACAAGCACACATTAGTGGTAGTATTGGGATTAATACGATTAGCTCGAGTTGAAACAGATGCATTGGTGACTTTCAATGTATTGATTGAGGATCAAAAGGAACTCGAAAATTTACATCAACTCCTTCAAAATGACTTCAACGGGGAAGAGAAAGATAATCTGGTACTGCAGCGAATCAATTTAGCTACAGATGTTGTTAAGAAGTCCATCGAAGTGTTTAAAGTTGAGGATTGGAATCTATTTGGATGAAATAAACCCGGCTAAATAAGATATCAGATCACACACTACAACCACAACCACAACCACAACCACACAACCAACAAGTGACAATGTCACTAATCAAAAAAACGAACTCACGTGATATTATTGGTAAGAACCACAGTAATTTTCTTTCGCGAATATTATCCTAAAAAAAAAGATGTAAATTTCCGCCAACTAATCGAATCAATAAAATAGTAACAGAGAATTTGTACTATTAAATCCATTTTGTGGCGATTTTTCAGTGGTTATTGTTGCATCACTCGTGTTTTTTTTTGCTGTTTGTGCTGGCATAACTAAGTGTTGCCCCGATTGTTTTTTTATCCTCAGCAACAAGGAATCATAGTACAATGGCCGGGAGATCAAATGGACTCAAAAGAATAATAATTCTTGCAGTGTCCATCATCGCTATAATCATAGTACTTTATAAAGTATCGCCTAACAAAGCACCAGACTTACAAGAAGTTCTGAACCAGATTCCAAAAGAGAATTTGTTGAATTTGAATCTGAACAAGGATGAAGAGATTGCTGCCAAATTCGAGGCCATTGCTGAGAAGTTACTGAAACAACAGGAGAGTAAGATTTCAGAATTACAAGATAATAACAAGCAGCTAGAGAAAAAATTACAGGAACTGCGCCGTCCTCCATCAGACTCTACTTTACGTGAGAAACTGGCATTTTTGTTTCCTTATGATCAAAGCAAAAAATTCCCAGCTTACATTTGGCAAAGTTGGAAATACGGTCTTATCGATGAACGCTTCGGTGAGAAGTTCAAAGAAGGTGAAACGCAATGGGCGGTGAAGAATCCTGGATTTGTTCATGAACTGTTTAACGATGACACTTCTCATGCCATCATCCATTATTTATACGTTTCAATCCCAGAGATCGTTGAAGCTTATGAATCACTACCTTCAATCATTCTAAAAATGGATTTCTTTAGATATTTAATCCTTTTAGCACGTGGTGGTATATATGCCGATGTTGATACCTTGCCTTTACAACCGGTTCCTAACTGGATCCCTGAGAATGTATCACCAAATGAACTTGGAATGATTATTGGTATTGAAAGTGACCCCGACTCATCCGACTGGAGAAAAACGTATGCCAGAAGACTACAATTTTGCCAATGGGTTATACAAGCAAAACCTGGGCACCCTATTTTAAGAGAAACCGTCGCCAAGATTACTGAGAAGACTTTAGAAAAGGTAAAGACTGGTGACATTGAAATTAAAAACAATTTAGATATTTTAGAATGGACTGGTGCTGGTATCTGGACTGATGTGGTCTTTACTTATTTCAATGATTATGTTCAAAGTGGAATTTATTCTAAAATCACCTGGAAGGATTTTACGAAATTGGAAGTTCCTAAACTAATGAGTGATATTCTGGTCTTACCAATAACTTCATTCTCTCCTGGAATTGGTACTATGGGTGCTAAAGATGAAGATCACCCTCTTGCGTTTGTTAAACACTACTTTGAGAACATTTGGAAGAAAAATTGAATACAAAAATTCGATTTCATAAATATAATTTTAACTTGTAAGATCATGTATATATAACTATAAGTCCAGCTTTATAAGCTACTTCACCAATTCAAGTCTTTGCTGAATGTTTCGGGATTTGTTCCTTTACATTCTAGATTCTGACATATTTGCTCTAATTCATCACTCTCCTCGTTGATAGAACCCCCAATTTGAGCAGGATTGATTTGCCTTCCTAACTCTTGTTCTTTAGCATAATGTTCTTTAACAAACTCTTTCACTAGATTTTGGTAAAATACAACGCCTGATTCTTTTGATGGGTGTAAATAACCAGTTGAGTAAATACCTTGGTTAAGGTTCTTTTGCGTCTTTACACATAAATCAAAGTCTTCTATTTCAACAGCTTGTAAGAATTCAACAAACTCATCCTTTTCTTCTTTAGAGATGCCTTTCTTTGTGAAAATATCATACTGCAAGATTGTGTGAGATGGTGAGATTGGCAAAACTCTGATAGAGTACCAAGCTGGAGAGTAACAATTGATACCATTTGTTGGAAACAGGTACATCCATAAACCATCAAAATCACCACCAACGTTTTTCTTTGCCACAGGAGCAACTTCTTTTGGTTTGTTGAAGCCAAACCAGGAAGATTTCTGTTCTTTTGGTTGTTCAACTGGTTCTGGTTCAGTTTTTTTAATATTACAATAGTGACGTGCATATCTATCTCTTGGGACGACTTTATAGGTTTGCATTTGGAAAGCAGCAGTTAAACCAGGATGAGCAGTAGGACAATGGTAACATTCCATGTAACCATCCATCAAAGTTTTCCAGTTGAATTGGCCATCCAATTCATAACTCATGTGATATTCGTAGTCACTGAAATCGTATTCCCGGAATTCTTGTTCTAAACCTTTGTAGAATTCACTAAATGGAGTTGGAGTGTCAGATGAATCAAAGTTAACAAAGATCAAACCTTGGTCCGTAACATAAGTGTGAATTGGATACAAAGAGTTCAACTTCTTGTCGAAACCCTCAACATTGTCGAATTGTGGAGCTTTGGTCAAATCACCGTCAGTGTTATAAGACCAACCATGGTATAGACAACCTAAAACAACAGATGATCCTTTTTGCTTTCTCAAAACTGGGTAAGCTCTATGACGGCAAATGTTGTGGAAAGCCTTGATCTCTCCTTTCTTGTTTTTGATTAAGAAGAATTGGATTCCCATAACGTTATAAGCATAGTAATCACCAGCCTTCTTGAATGTGGAAGCATGAGCAGTGTAAAGCCATGATTTGGAGAAGATGGCTCTTTTTTCTAGCTCAAAGATCTCCTGTGAGAACCACCAAGAGGCTGGAAGTGTGTGTTTAGAAGGAAGAAGATTCTGTTGAGTTGGAAGCTCAGCATGTGGCAAAGGTTGAGCGACTGCTGCTGGGGCCATATTGATTCGTTGCTGTTCTAATACTTAATGGTAGTCATTCAAGCAACGAAAAAGGGGAAACTCAGTACCATTTATATAGATACTACTACATTTCTGTTTCATATCAATCAGATCACAGTGGAATTACAGTATTTCCATAGCGTTTTTCCGTTAATATTTTAACTTTATTGTGTCAATTTTCAGTATTCCATAGATAAGTTTGGTGTGAAATCGCGATGGAATTATCAAAAGTTTTGCTTTGATGATTCTTTATTGATAAGATCTCATTGGTTGGGCTTTTTGATACACAAGACATGGCTGTCTATCATAATTCCTAAATAACATTGAGATTTTAGAATCAGTATCAATTAGCAGAAGTTGTTAACTTGTTAATACTATCAATTTCTTATATCGTCTTCACCTAATATTTGATCCAGTTTACAGCTGTTCATGTCTATCAATGAATAATACATTTTATTCATTATTGCAAAGTAAAAACACCACATCTCTTACCATAGAGGTATTCACAGTGATGTCATACTTATACCAATCTTCATTTCACAAACTCCTGCGTTTTTTGAGAGCTTGTAACTTGTAAGTCAATTTGTAGTTGTAAGCCCGCGAATTTATTTATGATGCTTTTGATGGCCATTATTTACTCCGGAAAGGGTAATCTCAACTGAAACATCAACGGTCTATTTAGCTATCTTATAAAAGGCACTGATTTACTGGTAACAACTGGTGAGTGCTCACTTATTTTAGCTTGCCAATTCGCAAAAACATGTATAATTTCGATGACATCGAGCCTCTTCCACTGACTCCTGAAGGAATCACAGTTTCCACAATTCTGTATTCTGATGATTATAAGAAATCCTTAGGGCTACTTCGAGCATTACAATCCAAGAAAGAATACTCTGAACGGGCCCTGTATTTGACTAATGAAGTGATACAGTTAAATGCTGCACATTACACGGTGTGGCAGTATAGATTCCACATAGTGAAAGCATTGAAGAAAGATCTACACAAAGAGTTAAACTGGGTTGAGGAAATTGCCATTGAAAATATAAAAAATTATCAAATATGGCATTACAGGCAACTTATATTGATAGAACTAAATGAAAAGGATGCTACAAGCGAGTTCCCTATTATTGAAATCATGCTCGATGATGACTCCAAAAATTATCATGTTTGGTCATACAGAAAATGGGTTGTTTCCTGGTCAGATGTCTGGGACCATGAATTAAAATTCGTTGATAAAATGCTTGATGAAGATGTTTATAATAATAGTGCGTGGTCCCATAGATATTTTACCTATTTTGGACAAAAGGGCACATTGATAGACCTGGAGCAAGAACTGCAGTACGTTGAAGACAAAATTGCATTGGCTCCAACTAATGTCAGTCCTTGGAACTATATAATCGGAGTGTATGAACAGTTACATAAGCATTTATCGCTTCTGAAACCATTAGCTCTGAAATATGCGGACTTGAATGATCATGTTGAATCAATACCTGCATTAAAATTGCTAGTCAAGATTTACACAAAAGAAGATGTCGATTTTGCTGTGAAAGGTTATGATTTATTAGCCACCAAGTATGATACTATAAGGTTTAATTATTGGCAGCATCAAAAATCATTGGTTTCATAATTCATCTTTAAATATAGTTTCTTTTGTTTTTGAGCCTAAAGGTTGTATAACGACATAATCTATTATAAGATCTCCAACGGAATCCCCATTTGGCATACCTTTCTGTTTAACAACTTCAATTTCGCCATTCATAACAGTAGCACCTTTGGGTCTGTGTATTAGTACATCGTCATTGTTGAAGAAAGGTAGTTTTCTCTCCCATCCACCAAACAATGATTCTCTTAAGGTCAACGCTTCTGTTCTGTATAAATTATTACCTCTTCTTCTATAACCCCAGGAATCGGTCGATCTCTCTCTAATATTCACCTTCAAATCACCAGCTACCCAATCAGGGCTATGGTCGGCTGCACCTGGAATGGAATGAATATGATCCCTTGCAGTACCAGCCTTAATATCTATCTGATATTTTCTAATACCTTTCTTCACTCCATGGCCAGAACATTTCGGACAAGCATGAGCATAACTTGTACCTTTCCCATTACATTTATCACATGTAGTTTGGAACTGCTGAAACATTCCAGGAGCCAGCTGTCTCTTCACAATCCTTATACCGCTACCAGAACACTGTGAACAAGTGTGTCTCTTACCATCGGAAGATCCACTTCCTGAACATTGGTCACACAAGTTCTGAAGTTCAACCTCAAAAGTGAAGAGAGTCCCTGTAAAGAAATCTTTTAGTGATATATCAATGTCTACTCTTACATCACTTCCTCTTGGTTTCCCTCTTTGTTGTTGTTGTCTTCCAAATCCTCCAAATCCACCAAATCCACCAAACATATCAGCAAATGGATCAAATCCACCTGCTCCTCCACCTCCTCCGCCTGCGCCATTCTTCAAGCCATCCTCACCATATCTATCATATATCTCCTTCTTCTCCGGATCACTCAACACTTCATATGCAGCACCAACCTCAATGAATTTATCTTCATCATTTGGGTTCTTGTCCGGATGATATTTCTTACTTAGTGTTCTATAAGCACTTTTGATCTCCTTCTCGCTAGCACCGCGGTCCACACCCAGAATTTTGTAGTAGTCTGCCTCGCAGAGTGCCAGAGCAGCAAGAAATAGCCACAAAACTAACTGCATTAATAACAATCACCGGACTTTCAAGTCTCTAAAAGTACCACGTCAACGTTTATTGAAGCATTAGTAGTCTTCGCGAAAACGTTTGACTCGCGGAATTAAATATATGGTGTCCAGGTGTTTTGCGATGAGTTCGCGAATTGAATATGGAAGAAAAATTTTAAATGAAATGCTTTTCCTAACAATCCTTATCAGAAGTCAAGCTCAAAATGTTCACTTGTAATACCTGCAGTTTGCAGTTTGCCACTGCTGAGGGACAGAGAAGTCACATGAAATCGGAATGGCACCGTTACAACTTGAAAAGACGTGTTGCGAGCCTTCCAGCAATCGAAGAGGCACTATTCAATGAGAAAGTAGCTAAACTAAGTATAGATGAGGAAGAAGAGCCAAAGAAGAAAGACAAACAAGTAACTAGAAAAGAGTTAAGACGCAAAGAGAAAGAAGCGCTCCTGGAGAAGAAGAAACAGCTCCTAGAAATTGCTAAACAGAATATCCAGAAAACTTTGCAGGAAAAAAATCTGGAGCAAGAAGAGGTGCAGATCGTTGAAGAAAAACTAGATGTTGAAGAAGTGCAGGAAGAAGTGAAGAAAGAGGATAAAGATGAAGTGAATAAAGAAGTATCACCAGAGGAAGATCTCTCAGAAGAACAGCTACTCGCAAAAATAATGGAGGAAAAGCTTCAAAACAAAGTTGAAATACCATTAGAGACCTGCTTGTTTTGTAACAAAAACTTCGAGGATCTTGAACAAAATACAACCCATATGTTCAGATTCCATGGGTTCTATATTCCAGAACAGAAGTACCTCACCGACAAAGAAGGTCTGGTAAATTACATGGCTGAGAAAATTGGTGTCGGTAACCTTTGTATTGTTTGTGACTATCAAGGAAGAACCCTTGAAGCTGTTAGAGCACACATGTTGGCCAAGCAACATTGCAGAATACCGTATGAATCTGAGAACGAGAAACTGGAAATCTCTGAATTCTATGACTTCACTTCAACTTATGAGAACCTAGATAACGCTGATGATTGGGAAGATGAGGAGATTGTTGATGGAACAGACGATGAGGAAGAACAAGAACAAGGAGAACTACCACAGCATATTTCATATGACGATGGTGTCGAACTTCATCTACCTTCAGGTGTCAAAGTTGGTCATCGTTCATTAGCGAGATATTACAGACAAAACTTGAGACCAGAATCAGAGTTGAGTGAAGGTCAAGGTACCGTTATTGCAGCAGAATCAAGACATTTGTTATCTGTTGCTGATAGAACTGCATTATTAGAAAAGAAGAGAACCTGGAGAACTGAGAAGAGTCATCAGGATAGGGACGATAGAAGAGCTGCTAAATTCATTAACAACCAACCTCATTACAGGGATCAATTACTACAGTAATCTGTTTTTATTAATTAACTATACTAGCATTTTCACCATCTCTCAGTAAAACGTCTTTAATGTTCTCAATCGTAGCAATAGTTGAATTCTCAAATGTATCAACGGTGAATGCTCCAATGTGTGGTAAAATTGACACATTTGGTCTATTTAGGAACCTCTTGTCAATCGTTGGCTCGTTTAAAAAGACATCTAAGCCAACAGAATTAACTGTATGATCATCCAGCGCATCAAAAAGAGCGTCTTCGTCTATGGCAGAACCTCTTCCGATGTTCACAATTCTGACACCTTTCTTAACTAGTTTTAGTGTATCTCTATTAATTATGTTGATGGTTTCTGGTGTATGTGGTACAGCCAATACAATCAAATCAACATCAGAGATCAACTTCGTAATACTATCAACATATTCTAATTCAAATGGTAACTTCTTCGATTCTTCGTCTGATAATGGAGTTCTCTTGAAGTATTTTATCTTCAAACCAATGGCATTTAATCTGACAGCAATCTCTTTACCAATAGATCCTAAACCTACAATTCCTGCGATTTTGCCCTTTGGCGATTCTAATCGGTTGCCTGCTATAGCCAAGTTTTTACCCCAAGCAGGAATTTCATCGGTAGGAATTGGGTTACCTTTTGAGTCATATTCTTTGGATCCTATAACTTTTCTAACTGTTGTAATATCTCCATTAGCATCTCTTAAGCCTCTTTCAAAGAATGATGAGTATCTAAAAGTACTCAGTGTCAAAGACAATGCCACATCTGCCACATCTGAAGAAGAAGCGTCAGCAATATTAGCCAATTTAATACCTTTAGCTGCTAATCTTTCCCCATCAAACCCATTGGCTCCAACCCAAGGAAAAGCGACTACTTTCAAAGTTGGAGGTAAATGGTCAATAAACTGGTTGAATCCACCAAGCCTGAAAGAGGCGCTGGTTTCATAAATAGCGGAAATATCTTTCAAATCATTATTAAAATCATCAATCAACTCCTGTGCTTCATCATACCGTCTAATGATAACGTCAAACTCCTCGCTGAACTGTTTAAACTCCTCCAGGTGATCTGACAGATCGTCTCTTGACTTATGTGTTGGTATTAAAATCCTGTGTTTGGTCATTTTTGCCTGAATTTAAGTCTCAACATCTGGAATCCGACAGCTTGTTCTACTTATATACCTCTAGTTGTGGCTTGCTATTTAGCCTAAATAAAAACATCCTAACACCAAAAACAATGATTATGTAATGTTTATTAAAAAAACACGTTGGAATGCTAAGGCTTTGAAGTTCCTCTATAACAATGTCTCAATTGAGCGAGATTAAACCACAAAATGCGCTGGATTTTGCTGTTCCTGGTGCTAATCCTGCATCTCACTGGTATTTCAGTGTTTTGTAGCGGTTTTTTCCCTTCAAAGACGGTTTTGCAGGGCTTCAATACGCTGAATGATGAGAAATTCGACGTTCAATTTGATAAACTGGTTGTTATGGTTATTGACGCCCTTCGAAGTGATTTCTTGTTTTCTGATAACTCATCGATGTCGACTGTGCATGAACTGATTAATAAAGGCTCTGCTGTTGGGTTCACAGCTTACTCAAACCCTCCAACAGTGACATTGCCTAGATTAAAAGGTATAACCACTGGCTCCACTCCTAATTTCCTTGACGCAGTTTTGAATGTTGTTGAAGGCGACCAGTCATCAACTTTAGCTTTTCAAGATAGTTGGCTCAAGCAACTACAATTACATAATAAAAAGATCCATATGTTCGGCGATGACACCTGGTTGAAATTGTTTCCTGATACTTTTGAACGATTTGAAGGAACTTCAAGTTTCTTTGTTTCTGATTTTACTGAAGTGGATCTCAACGTTACAAGGCATCTGGACAAGGAATTGAATGATCAAGATTGGGATTGTCTAATTCTACATTATCTTGGATTGGATCATATAGGGCATAAAGGAGGTCCAGGTTCAGTATTTATGAAACCAAAGCAAAGAGAAATGGATTCCATAATTGAGAGAATCTATAATTCATTGGAAGAGAATACATTATTTGTTGTTCTTGGTGATCACGGTATGAATGAAATTGGGAACCATGGTGGATCATCTCAAGGAGAGACATCTGCTGGATTGGTGTTCATATCTGATAAATTTCAAAAATTACCTACATCACATAACTTACCTCTGAGATATAATAGTGAATATACTTACCTCACCCGAATTCAGCAGATTGATCTTGTCCCTACAATCTGCACCATGCTGCACTTACCAATTCCTAAGAATAGCCTTGGAATCTTCATTAAGGAGTTTTTAGGATTGTGGGATTCACCTCAAGAGAGACAAATTATTGTCAACAAAAACATAAGGCACTATCAAAACTTTAAAGATTTTAAAATCGATAACGATGAAGATAGTGCCTATGGAAAACTGTATGAGTTTCAATCAGAGCTGACCAAATCGGCGACAAACTATGATCTAAAATCAATGAAGTTAGGTCTTTTTCTTATCACCATAGCCACTTTAATATCTATTTCATTAACTATATTAGAATATGGTAAACATTCAATTTTTTTCATATCAGCTGTTCTGGCTTATAGTATTTGCTCATTCGGTAGTAGTTTGGTTGAAGAAGAGCACCAGCTATGGTGGTGGTTTGCTACTTTCTTCATTACTGTCTTCACAATCAAATATAAAACTAGTTTTCTGATGCTGATGGTGTTTGTCAGAATTATTAGAGGATGGAATACACAAGGTCAGAAGTACGTCGGTGATACCATCTACAAATATCTATCAAACAACTTGCTGATAAATTGGGGATTGATTACCACCACTATTTCAGTCTATGCTTTTAATTTGAATAATGGTGGGCTTACTTTGATACATCCGGCCTTATCATTTGGTATTTCATTCATGCTTTCCATTATTCTCTTTACTTTTAAACTTCTGTTCAGTATTGCTGATGGGGATGCTATACCTCTGGGGCTTGTCAAGTTTGTGGCTTATACTTTAGATTGTTTAGGTGTGGAGCTCGCTCAAGAAGGTTTAGTCCCCATGGCCAGAATGTTTTACTTAGTTGTTGTAATCGGTTTGGTCTTAAGGCTTTTGGCTAAATTTAGAGGCTTCAATCAATGGTTTTTCAATGATTTGCATAGTCTGATAACGTTCGTCCTGATTTTTCAAACCTCTCTTAATAACATTGGTATTTTTTTGATTCTATTGGGTATAAAGTTTCAATTTTCGATGGTTTCTTTCCAATATGGGAATATCAATAGGTTTGATAAAGTTGGATATGTTACACTCTTTACGATAATCTTGCAAAACCTGACTTTCTTCAACTTTGGCCAGACCAATTCTTTAGCAACAGTGGACTTGTCAAACGCTTATAATGGTATTACATCTTATAACTTATGGGCTACAGGTGCTTTAACGTTTACTTCCAACTTTGCTGGCCCAATTTATTGGACTATAGCATCGTTAGCTATCATTTTTGAAAGCAGAGAGAACTTGAGGATTGTGAAGTCCAGCGTATTACAAGCTAGATGGATTATAAATCTGCTGTTCTTTACTACAAGTACTCTATTTGTGCTGTTATCTTGTTATGTGCAGAGATACCATCTTTTCATCTGGACAGTTTTCAGCCCTAAAATTTTGTACACTATTTCCTGGAACTTCTTTGTACATAGTGGACTAGAACTTGTGATTTTAGGGATTGTCTCATTGTATTAATGTGTCTATCAACTAATGTGTGTGTGTGTTTATGTGTAAGTCTTATATCACGTGATAATCACGTTAATTGTGCGGGTAACACTAAATATAGAAAACAAAAAAATTGACTTACATGCTCACTTACTCACTTACTCACTTTTAAGAAGCTTAGACTCATAGCGAAATTATTGAAGCAATGCTCAGACTCATAGGCAAAAGAACCTTGTTTACCTCTGCAATTGCCAGAAACTCACCTGCCACAAAAACAGCAACATCTCCAGCATCATCCATAACGCCATCACCAACACCAAGTATAACATCTTCTTGCCCAGCAGGTACCGTTTTGAACCTCAAGATCAAAAAATCAGGAGCGGAGCCAGTGGCTTTGGAAGATTCGGAGTATCCTGAATGGTTGTGGACAGTACTAGATAAAGACGCTCAAAGAAATAAATTAGAACTTGATCCTGCTAGATTAGCTAAGAAAGAGATGAGAAATAGAAATAGAAAACAGATAAAACTCAACAACTTCATGAAACAGATGAAGTGAACTGATCAATAGCTCTTGTATATAGTTTAAATGGTTATCTCTGTATTGTGAATTTTGTAGGTTCGGCTAAATTAAAATGGTTAAATGCAGTGGATAATTAATTATTACCCGGAATCGTCTGTTTTTTCAATAAAAGTTGTAAGTAATTGTTTACATTTCAGATCAATTATGAATTTAATCTAATTCACTCCAAATTTAATTGAAATGGATGGGTCTTCACAAATTTCACGCTCAAAGCTATTTTCTTTGAGAGAAAGAAATCATGCCTCTCTTTTAAAACACAAGAAAATTGCTGTTAGAAATGGAAATGAAGTATTTTTTGCATATAAATCATCGATTCGAGTGTCAAATCCTTTAAAAAATAGTGATTTCCAATTGCTAGAACTTGTTCAACTTGGTTTTGAGATTGACTCTATTGAGCTTAATTCTTCAGGTACACTCTTGGCCATTTATAACAGCTCAAACCTAGTCATTGCATCATTACCTAATTCCTTACCATCTTCTTCGCTGATTCAATTGAAGCTTTTCAAAATCGCACCAACTCTATTCAAAAAGAACAAAATTCTGTCATTGAAATGGAATAAAATAGCTCGGAATGATTCAAATATTGTGGTGTTGACTGATGATTCGATTATCAGAACTTTTGATCCTGCAATTAGTGCAATCGAACCAGAATCTACATATGAACTAAACTCATCGACTACTTCAAGGTTTGGATTAGATTCAAATAGAATTCAGTCTCCCATTGCTATCACATTTGGATCTGATGTTAGATTAAGCGGCTACTTGTCGCTTTATGTATTGAACGAAGACGGTGATGTCTTTGTGATATATCCATTCTTGCCTAAATTAATTAGCGTTTCTAAAGATTCTCTTGAGCAATTAGTGAACGAAAGCGTGTTCTTGACCAATAATCTTGTCGACGGGCAGAACGGATCCAAGAAGCAATCTCTCAACCAGCTAAGGCTAGTGACAAACTTGTGGAAGCAAATTCCTTTAGCGAAAGTTGAGGTGAGAGGTGTTGAACAGCTGCTGATTTTCGATACTTCATTTGTTGAATCATTCTATATTCAAGGCCCTTTTGCCATAAATCCCTATCCTACTTCACTTTATGATGATAGCGCAACTGATATCCTGCAAGTCTCCTCAGATCATATAGATCTAATCATCATTACCTATTCTAGAAATGGATTTGGTGTGTTGCTACTTGACACCAATTTGAAGATGAAATGGATTAATGATTTCGATGATGATGAGGGGGAAGAAGACACTCTATTCTTAACCTTGTTAAGTTTCTGTAACTCTAATCACAGAACTCCAACTTATGTCACTAGATATAAAGAGAGTTCTATATTATGTTCTGACGGGTCAACGGTAAATGAATTTGATTTGGGTGAGATAATCGGTGCCTTTGATGAGTCTTTGGTTAATGGGATACCAGAATCACTGATAGATATAGGATTTAAAATACATCCAGTGGCTCATTACCTGAGAGACTATGTGGGGAGTGGGGTTATAACTGACTTAACTGGTCAATATGGTTTAATTCTACAGACCGAGAAATTCCAAGTTGAAATTATAAACGAAGCATGCAAGTCATCAGACGACACTTATGAACTTCCGGAATATAAACCTCTTGTTAGTGTTGACAAAATCGAGTATCAACAATTGATAAACTCCTTGAAAAATTTTAGGTTGAAGTTGCCAAACAATTATAGCTCAGTTATTCAGCCAGACGAAGGATCTTTGAAATCTTTGAATGACCTCTCAAATCAAATTCTAAATCAATTGATATTGATACACAAACTTGGGCTAAATTTGAATTATAGGGCATCTACCCAAAGGACGGAATTTGAAAGACAACTGAACAAAGTATATGAAATCTTAAAGAGATACAAAAGTACTGCGAACAACACACAGTTAGAGCAAATAAATAAATCAGTGCAAAGGCAAAAGGTAATTGATGAGAGATTTTCAAAACTAGTGAGCAAACTATCACATGAAACAAACTTACCAATTAGTGTTAAGGAGAAACAATGGTTCAAAGAAATCCAGAATTTGACATTCTCCTACAACAAATCCGTCAAAAGAAGCTTTGTACTGAATGAACAAATTAAATTTATCCAAGATCAACTGAGAACCAAGTCAAATCATGTGGATAAAGATGAATTACAAGATTGGGAAGAATTAAATGAAATATTAAAGAATGGAAAGAGGATCATCGAAACAACGTCATTAAATTTGACACATGACTTGGACAAACTGGATATATCTGAGTGACTTATTAGAAATCAGTGACACGTCCGTTGAATGAATAATCACCATGTCTCAAAGGATCTTGCTTAGGGCCACCGATCTCACCTGTCTTTGGGTTGACATCACCTTCAAATTCGGGAATTGTCTTGAAGAACTCTGGTGAAAACCCACCAATATCATTAGCCTTCAAGTGAGGTGCATTTAGTGATGGCTCGTCGCTTAGCGATTCGTTGTATTCTTCAATGGCAGCTTGTGAATTTGCTATTTTCTGTAGTTCTTCGAACTCTTCTTGATCTTCCTTTGGTAGTTTTGGTGGGCCCGGTGTGAAGCTGAAATCAAACTTTGACGAATAGAAACGGGCAGATAAAACTGCCCTAGCAGGTTGTACTGTGATCGGTCTCAAAGTGCTGAAAAGTTTGAGCGTGTACATTGGTTATTTGTTCGTTAAGTGTTTTAGTTAGTTAACTTCACCCGAAACTAATGACATCGTTAAATTCCTGGTTTTCTATTAATTTACTTACCCGGATGTTCATCGATTAACAAAAAAAAAATTTATGCCTAAGCATATAAGACATAAAACTATTTTCCATAAAATAAAAGCATAGTTTAATCATGGACTCAGTGTTCCCCAAACTAGTCGCTGCAACAAGAGCAGCTTCTGGTCTTGCTTCAAATGATGTGAATTTCTACAAGTCACTCGACGCTAGCATTGCGTTCGAAAGCGAAGAGGCTTCTGAGCGTATACTGAAAATCATTAATGATTTACTATCTTCCAATGATGACTCTGCTGAAGTTGACTCACATACTGTGAAAGAGTCTTGGACTGTGGTCAGCAATATTCTTGATGGATTTCTCGAAACGGCAGATATCGCCTTCGATGAACTAGCTAGAGGTGAACAGAAGAAACAAGATGGGATTACCTTCCTCGATGATGCAAATAACATTTCAGAGAATCAAGGACTTATCAAAAGACTAGATAAACCACAATTACTTTTTCAAACACCTGTTGATAACTCAGAACAACATCCTTTCAGACCGAGATTGACGTCCAAACCTAATGCTATTGTTCCCTTTGAAGAAGTTTTTACTTTAACTGAAGAAGAAGAGAATGTACCATCTCATTATAGACAACCATACGAGACTGAAATATTACAACAAGAATATAACTTGAAGGTCTTGGAGAAAGCTGAACCCAATCCTTCAACTGATTGGAACTCAACTGATGCCATTTGGGTTGATACACCAGAACAATTGAACAAGATGTTAGAAGAATTAAAAACTGTCACAGAGTTTGCAGTTGATTTAGAACATCATGATTACAGATCATATTATGGAATTGTGTGTTTGATGCAAATAAGCACAAGGAATCAGGACTGGCTTATTGATACTCTAGCTCTGCGAGATAAGTTACAGGTTTTAAACTTAGTGTTCACAGACCCTAAAATTACCAAGGTATTACACGGTGCCTTTATGGATGTTATTTGGCTACAGCGAGACTTGGGTATTTACGTTGTAAGTCTTTTTGACACTTATCATGCTTCACGACAATTAGGGTTCCCTAAACATAGCTTAGCTTACTTATTGGAGAGATTCGCATTCTTTAAAACTTCAAAGAAGTATCAGTTAGCTGATTGGAGAATACGTCCTCTAACCAAGCCTATGAGACTTTATGCTCGTGCTGATACTCATTTTCTGCTAAATATCTATGATCAGCTAAAAAACCTGCTTTTGGAATCAAATAAAATGGATCGTGTGTTGTTTGAATCAAGAAACGTTGCCTTGAGAAGATTCGAATACTCGTCATTCAGACCAAAATTCCCTCAACCACAAGTGGTATCCCCAATTGAAAAACAAGATCCTTGGAAATCCCTTCTTTATCAATACAATCTTCCACAGTCTAAGGCAACTGTTGTTGAAGCGCTTTATAATTGGAGAGATCAAATCGCTCGTACTGAAGATGAATCACCGAGATACGTTATGCCTAATCAACTTTTGATTTCATTAAGCTCTTTGGCTCCAACTGATGCAGCTGGTGTTTTAGCTTCCAGTAACGTCATTTCAGAAACTGTTCGTAAAAATTGCAAGAATATTGGTCAAATAATATCATTGGCTTTGCAGAAAGCTGAGGCAGAAGATTTCAGGCTGTATGATTTGACTGAAAGACAAGTTGAGCAAGAAGAGAATCAAATTGTTTCAGTGGCGAAAGTATTACAAAATGAAGGGGTATTCGATCAACTGGTGAAAAGTTTCAGATATGAACTGAATGACTTCAAATTCAACAATCATTCAAAGCTGTTCGCTGACATACTTGGAGAGTCCAATAATGATATACTGAAGGACCGCAAAGAAGCAATTGAATCTAAATTGAACAAAATACAAGCCACCCAATTAGTTGAAAATAATGACCGTGATAATGATCTTCCTCAAACTGACGTTAATGAAATTCAACAAACAGAAAAAGCAGAAGAAAAAGCAGAAGCTCCAACATTATTCGATGATAAAAATGAAATTGTTGTTCTAAGAAACAAACAACATGAACCCAAGTCACAGAAAAAGAAGGAGCTGGATCAAGATAAGATTACATTTGATTATACTAAAGCTGATAAAATCATACAGAATCCAGATCCATTCCAAAGGGAAAAGAAAGATAAAAAACGCACATCAAGTACTTTTGATCCTTACACACAGGAGTCGGAAGGGCCAAAACCAGCGAAGAAACAATCTAGGCTACATTCTGGTAAAAGTACATCTTTTGTTCATAAAAAGAAAAAATGAAATCTCTATGTATATCAATTCTAAATGTACTGCTTTAATTCTCTTAGTCTGATAACCGCTTTTTCTAGAACTTCGTCATCTTTACAAATAGCAAAACGTAGTAAGTTTTCAGCGGCTTTCTCATGTTCCCTAATATAGAACTCGGTTGGTGGAATAGCAACAACACCTAATTCATTAATTAACCAGTAAGCGATTCTGAAATCTTTGGCACGAGCCTTGAATTCAGCTGGATATTCATAGTCTTCAGGAATCTTAACTTTCGAGAAATCAACTAGCAAATAATAAGCACCTTCAGAAATTGTATATGGTAATCCTAACTCTTCCCAAACTTTTGTAAAGATATCATACTTGTGAATGTACTCTTGACGAGTCTTCTCGAAATAACCATTCTCAGCAGCTTCCAACAATGCAGTAGCTGTTGCTTCTTGAGCTGGAGCTGGAGTAGAGAAACAGATTCTGGTGTGGGCTAATGAGGCATATTGTAATAGCTCTGGTTTACCAACAATCCAACCGATTCTCCAGCCAGTAGCAGCAAATGATTTACCACCAGATCCAATGGTGAAGGTTCTTTCGCCAATTTCTGGTGAAAGTGTTGCAATTCTAGTAAACTCTGGTGTATAATATAAGTTTTCATAGACCTCATCTGAGATGATGAAAATATTATGTTTAACTGCTAAGGCACCAATCTTTGTTAATTCGTCTTTAGTGAAGACTTTTCCAACAGGATTATGCGGTGTATTTAAGATGATAAACTTGGTTTTCTCAGTAATGGCACTTTCTAATTCTTCAAAATCAATGGTCCATTCTTCACCTTTAACATTACGTTTAGAAATATCTGCAGGAGTATGTAATGGAACATAAACAACCTTTCCACCTGGAATTTCAATATTTGAGATATACTGATCAAAAAAAGGTTCAAAAACAATCACTTCATCACCCTTTGTTAAAAATCCAGTTAAAATAGTCAATAAAGCCTCATTAGCACCAGTAGTAACCAGAATCTCATCAGTCGTGATCTCTCTACCATAATGTTTGGAGTAAGTTTTGGCTAATGCTTTTAAAAGATTCGGCTTACCCTTTGTGTGAGCATATTGGTTATTCAATGGGACATCCAATGCATCTTTTGCCGCCTGAATAGCGAAATCTGGAGGAGAATAAGAAAAGAAACCTTGACCTAAGTTGATGATTTCCCTATCAGATTTAGCCGCTGCTGCTGCTGCTGATTCATTGATCAAAGACCAAATATCTTTTCCTGAAGCGTTGAAATAAGGATTGTGCGATGGAAGTTTGGAAGTTGACATTGACCGAGTTGTTCTTCTGAGAATTGATCTAAACATTGCTTTAGTTAACAAAGTTCGTCAAAATCATTGTTTTTCGTTTTTGTATGATGAAATTTACTGTGGCATTTTAGTGTTTGATAAGCGGTAATTTAACCATACTTTATCTCCGATTATTTCCGAATTTTCATAACAGCTTTTGGTATCAAACATAGCAGCCAAAAGTCTCGAAAACACTAGATCTCGACATTGATTGTATTATTAAAACTTTAATACCAGTTATTAGATATCTATATCAAGGTGATAGCACCTGCTAGTGTTGTTTTCATGAAATATTTATATTCCGGCGTTATAACCGGAAAATAATATTAATTATACTAATGCTACTACCAGTATAGTGGTAATAATATTATTAATATTATTAATTAATTTGATATTCATTGTAAATTGTAATATTCCAGCTAACACAGCTCTGGAAGACGTATAATTTATAATTGATAAAGTATAACATATGACGCGCAGTGTAGTGTCGATTTATGAATAATCGATATCATTATTACTGTTATAGAGTAAGCCTCTACATATCAGATTACATAATCTATAGATTATGTGATAATACTATTACGGCACGTGATTAGCTTATAAATAAGATAATCACCATTTAATTAGTTCTCTTCATTTATAGAAATACATGGTTCGATTAGGTATCTAAGTGTAGCAAACGTGTCTTCAAATCGGCTTCAGCACAACTGTTATATGATTCTCCAGGATATCCTACATCCGACGATACACCGTTTATTAAGCTACAATTAAGTAGAGTATTAATCATCTTATATAACAATTGTTAATATTATAATATTTGACGCGTCAGCTACGTTGACTGCAGTTATCAAATATCAATCAAAATAACCATTATACTATATATTGTTTGATAACGTTAATCTTATAAGTAAGTAATTAATTGCTAAAATGTATATTCTCTATATTGATAACTTATATTTGGGGAGGATAATTTTGAAAATAGAAATCAAGTTATAAGAATACCGCAGAAATGAATGCAGCTATAACACCAACCGCCACTTTATCAAATGTTAAGATCTGATTACCACCATTTGTGGAGCTAGAGGTAGCAGAAACAGCAGAGCTTGAATCAGCAGCAGCAGAGCTTGAATCAGCAGCAGCAGAGCTTGAATCATCAGATGATTCCCCAGCAGAGGATGGAGTTGCTGAACTGGAAGACTCAGCAGTGGCATTAGATGTTGCACTAGAAAGAGCAGAGGAAATGGACGACTCAGCAGCAGATCTGATAGAAGAAATAGCAGAAGATTCGGTATAGTGGGCTACCTCAGCTGTCAATTCAGGATATTCAGAAGTCAAAGTTCTCAGTTGGGAATCCAATTTACTCTCAACAGCTCTAGAAAGAGCAGTAGGATCATTTCCTAAGCTAGAAAACTCGGACGCCAATGAGTAAACCACATCAGAGTAAGCAGATTCTGCTGCTGAATTGTCACCTGCAAACAATTCAGAGATATAGTCGTGTAAGTTGTCAGGATCAGCAACAGGAGAAGCCTTCACAGTGTATGACCAGATTAATAGATAGCTTATTTTAGTGAATTTCATTGTGAATGTGATAGGAATTAGATAACAAATGACAGATTCAAAAAGGCTTGCTTGTGCCTTTATATAGATATTTCTCCAGGAAATTCCCCACTACCCAATGCGCTATTGAATGACGTTTTGAAATGAACTAGTAAGTTCCGCTGTATTTCTCGCATCACTTACAGTTGCAATTCTTTATTTTACTTTCTTCTGGGGATGTATTTCCGTGCTAAAAAATAAATATGCAGGTCAAATATTATTAAATTAAGCTTTAATCCACACTCATACCTTTACAAACTTCAACAAGTTATAAGCTCATAAAAATAACTTCAACAAGCCATAAGTCATAAGTCCCATGGGGTCTCCATTTCACCGATTTATCGTTCAAATAGCACCAACAAAGTGGTTCTTTTGTACAAAATTGTGCAAATAAGAAGAGCACATCATCTTAATCTAGAATGCAAGTAGGATCAATGAACAATATCATGTTTCCTAGGTAAATTATATATAACTCTTACAATCTAGAGCTAAATTTAGACATTTGTTTGTCGTGAAGTGAGGCTTGTGCACCAAATTTAAGCCTATTAGAAACATTATTCTCCTTATATTCTTGTCAGTCTTCTAATAATCTAAGCACATTCCATAATCCATTAACGTCATATTAATTCCAGCACCATCATGCCCTTAATTACTATTTATATAAGTCAACAATAGACATAACCTACCTATATAACAAAATAAACAGAAACTTTACTTGCCAAACCCAAACTATCAAAAAATAAAGTAAAGTGATCGATCGATCAGCGAGAGATTCTTGAAGTTCACTGCACCATCTTATCTACCCCTGTCCTAAGCAGTCATAAGTAATAATCAGATTATTCTATTTATCAGACATACTGCAGTGACACCATGATATGAAGTTAGAACTGGTCTCATAAGTTGCTCCTTCTCGCGCTTCTTGTAGCTGTTGTTCTTCTTGAAGCTAACTTGTGTTAAAGTTCTTTCACACTAAATACTACGCCATTTTTTTGGTTCTATGAGTAAATATCGCTTTGCCTTCTCTTACATGTGTTGTTGAAATTATTCGTAATTTGCTGTCTTTGCAATGTATAACTGGCCTCACCTGGAAGATGATAGGATAGTGCGCCACCATGACTTAAATAGCTTTATTCAATCTAGCTTGCAGTATTTGAGTAAGGAGAAATTTTTCTTAGAGGCTTTAGTAGACTAACATCCTTCGAAAATACTGCATAGTGGGACAGATATATTTGGAGAACTCATGACTTATTCTTCTTTTGCTGTTTTACTGGAAAACCTAACAAATGATAATGCCTGCTGACATCCTTGTTCGTATATATATATTCTTCTAGCATATAGTATGTATATATATATATGACAAGATATCAGTGAGATAGCATTATTGTCTTTACAATCCAGTAACACTGATATGAATGACCGACAGACCTCAGTCCAAGAAAACGAGTATACTAATTTTTGAAGAATTGAATGTATATATGTGCAATGCCTGAAGATCAATAAAATGATTCTTATAGAAAACCAAGCATATAGAAACTACGATATATATGATTCGACGTACCCATTAATGACACATCTGGTTACCACTTGTTCATTCTGATTCCAGAAGTCAGAAACACCCTAGTAAGTAGGATACATATTTCTTGTATAGTAAAAAGTTATAAATAGGAAAAGACCGAAAAAGGAGGATGAGTTATATAAAACGAAGTGACAACTCCTTGCATAGTAGCAACAGGTACTTATCAGTAATGGTTAGCACAGACAGGAGGCAAAAAGCAAGCATACTGTGCATACTAGTGATAGTTGTGAATCACTTTTCCCGAATTTTCAAACCCAGTGACCTCAATTAATGACTATTATTAATGATCTGATTCTACTGCTTATTTTCTATTATTTATCTCGTTTCAGGATACTATGTTTCCTTTAACTGACTGTGAGACATGGAAAATCTTCCCCATACCCGTTGGAACCAGCTCTAGAGATAATATTATTCTCCCATATTTTGGATTATAATGATCGTGAGTTACTTCTGGTGTTAATTAAACAAGTGATCATGTCACGTTTACAAGGAGACAATGGCCCGATGAATGATTGCACAGAACTTAAGCAATTGGACACATAAGGTGAGAGTTTGCTACAGAGTTGTAGCTTCGAATGAACTATAACGATGATGTATTTATTCACTAGCCTAGAGTTAAAAAATAGCAATAAAGGCAATGTTACTCACTCACTCACTATATCTTACAACTAGTCTAGTAATCCCATTACTAAATAGACATATTCAATATATTTCTTTCCCTCAATATCTAACGTATATACTATCAATATACTTTCAAACTAATGGGAATGATTATTCCTGAGATCTCTAGTGGCCCACTAACTAACTAACATTCTATAACTATCGTTAGTTAGTATCCCATAACTTTCCATATCGT
>JAJLXD010000022.1:72432-88703 GCA_030571115.1 Wickerhamomyces sp. yHMH617 | reverse complement strand
ACTTTATGTAGTTAGAGCTCGTTATATAAGGACATACTATTCTTGTAATCTCAAAGGCCTGGTGAATAAACTCTCACCAGCTCACCTTCACACTAGTTAAGCTCACCTTTTTTTGATATTATACTAAAATGCTCCCAGTCTTCTACTTTAGTACTCGCTTGTACTTAATAGCCATAATAGGGCTTATTTAGGTGGTACTTAGACTGTTAGACACCATATTATACCATAGTATAGCTAATAACTATCTACTTCATATAATGCCATGGACATCTTGCAGATAGGACTCACACCTGCAGAAAAGCTACAGAAAAACTGCAGAACATTGCATAATTCGCGAAAACTCTGAAAATCTTAATATTTGGCCAGTTGTTGGTAGGTACTTTAACGCCACCCATGATTACGTAAATTTTGTAAGCATTCGTCAACACTAATTTCTAATATGAGCACACACCGTGTGATACATAAAAGTAATCTTCTAAATTGAATTGACAGTATTGAGTTTGGCTTATGAAATTAACAAAAAAAAACTAATTTAGAATAGATTTTAAAATCAAAATTATTTAATATTTATAAATGGTTATATATATTGACACTAGTGGTCATGGTACCATTTGATTTTTTAAAATTTTGTTTTTGAGTTAGTCCAGCTTGAATAGTAAATGAAATATATATATAATTAATGTAATGAAATGTTAAATATATAAATATTGTATTTGATGTTCCCCTTTTCTGAAGAGATAAACTGAAGTTATAATCAATAACAATAGCTTACTAAATTAATTATTATACGTCATATTGTTATTGTTATGATTATATAATCATAACAATTTGATAGATAAAACAGCAACTTCAAAAAATTTCGAAAATGGTTTCGTGGTCTAGTTGGTCATGGCATCTGCTTAACACGCAGAACGTCCCCAGTTCGATCCTGGGCGAAATCATAATTTTTCTATTTTTGCTCTTTAGATATGAATTCAATGCCAGCTGGTCAATAGGCCAAGTGCTGTTACCTTACTACTGGTAAAGCCATAGCCTTTTTATTTTAATTTCTAATGTATTTTTTTCACTACGCTACAAAAAAACAAGAAGGCGCAGAGAATATCACTACTTGAATGTTATAGATGAGTTTCAGCAGGTATTACTGACTGATGGATGGTGACCTGTTTTAATTAATAAGATTTAGCATAAATATATTTCTCCTATAACAAAAGTAAGATTGAATGACTGAGGTTTCAAAGGTAAAAATGCAAAAAGCTTTCATGGATAACCTAATTAGATTAAAGCAAGTCTTGCGCTTTGAAAAAACACAACATCAAACACTGTCCACTACAGATATCAAATTCAAGAGTAATAAAATTGATTTAGGTCATTAAACATTAGCATTGAACATTAGAACATAAAGAGTTTAATTCTATGAAGATCGAGCATCACGAAGGTTTCTCCCCAATGCAAGGAAATCAATGCATGTAAGATTTGGTGTCATTAAAGTATTAAAGGTTGTGCTTCAACTTCATAGAAGACTTGTTGTTAGTGACCTAGACAGTTTATTTTTCACTTGCTTAGAACGTATTTTGTTGACTTCGCTTTCGCTGCTATTTGGTTTCAGTGGGAATTTGAAGCCGAAGTCGAGGATCTCTGGAGGTTTATTATCGTCTTCTTTCACTAGTTCTGATGATAGGTCAGTTGATGTTCTTGCGAAATCTAGTGTATGAGATTTGCTTGATCTTCTTGTAAAGTTGATATTACCCGAGGTCATGGTTCTTCTATGTAAACGATTAGTTGATGATTGGGCCATTGTAGTAGTCACTATTGTTGATGAAGAATTCATTGAAGCCGCGAAGGATAAACTGTTGAAAGAACTTGCCCTTTTCAGATCTCTTTTGAATCTTGTCAACTCCTTTTCACAAACATTTTTATGATTATTATCGTTCATCTCAACATATTTCTGTGGAAAGCATCTCGGACTTTGTAAATCAAAGAACTTTTTATAGCCTCCTTCAAGGATCAAGATATCTGGGTAATCAAGATGGGGGTAGTTATCTTGATTCACATTTCTATCACAGGTTCTCAAATGACTGGCCATCAATGGACCTCTATATGAACTGAACTCACAGTGAAAAATAATTAATCTTCTTATTTTGGGCTGAAATGCAGATTTTTGTTGTCTATTATGTAGGAATTTTTCTTCTAACTCACTCTGAGAGGACACATTGATTGAACCCTTAATATGACCACCCCTATATTCGTATTCAAAGCGGCAGTCCACTATAAGAACCTCGTCAAAAAATTCTTTGTAGTGATTATCAAGTATTTTACATAAAGTTTCCACACTAATCCTTGGAATGAAGTCATTCTCCACATTGAAAGTCTCTATTTTGGATTGGCTCAGCAGAGAATTTGATAAATAAGAATCACTGTCTTGTTCGATCAAAGCTGGGGAGTTCATCAGGTTGCCAAACATGTTCGTTGTATCTGTGATCTCCTTTTTCGAATAAAACATTGAATGGATACGACGTACTTTTGATCTCAGTGGTTTCTTCTGAATTGGGGAACCAATCTCTCTTTTATTCAGACTTGAAAAGTAGTCATCTTCGTCGTTATCATTGTCATGAATGAATGATCTCTCAGGAATTGGGCTAGGAACACAGAATTGATCCAGAGTATCTTCACCTTCATCACTTGTTTCATATCCTTTGGCCATCTCTATTGACGAAGCGCTGTAAGAATGCATTGGTTTCATGTTACCCATAATTGATGTCTTAGCTCTTCTTAGTGTTTTCTTGGACTTGAGGAAGTTGGCGGTTGTGCATGTTGATGATGTACTGGAGGTGACTGAGGACTGAGAGGTAATTGAGGATATAGATGAGATTGATGCATTCGAAGTAGTCCGTGAGGATCTAGCTGTGGAATCATGATGAATCAAAGGTGGTGCAACAGCTCTTGGTTTGTGATCCTTTGCTAAAGAAGGCGAGTCCTGATGATCCATTGCGAGCGCAAAGAAGTCGTTACTGTCAAAGTTCAGTGATCTCTTGGGCGTTGGCGGTTTCTTTTCAAGGGAGTTGCTGTTTTGAAATACTTGTTAGTGAGGGCATTCTCTCAGTAAGGATTTTTTTCTTTTTAGGGCAAATTACCAGCATAGAAAAAAAAATCAGAGGGAAAAGGTTAAAGGGTACTCACTCGATGTGGAAGTTGACACTGAGATCAGCTGCTAAAGTGGAAGTTGGGCTATCGTAGCTCTGCAATGTGTTGATGTTTCTGATACCAAGTGGCTTTACTGATCCAAACGGCTTCGTTTTTGTGTTGCGTTTTGAGTTGGCAGAATAAGAAGCTCTTACTATTCTGGGTAGAAACGAAGGTGAATCTGGTGAGCTTTGAAGCGATTGTAGGAGAGAGTTGTGCATGTTCTTTTGCTTCTCTAGTAAGTATCCTTGAAATAAAAGGGGGGTTTGAGCTTTAATTAGTCTTAGAAATCAAAAAGATAAATCCTAAATTTTATAAAACACCAGTTTAAGATTTAAATTTTCTTTCTGACAATCAATTTCACGCCAAAAATTGCTACCACAAAAAATCAAAAACTGTATCAAAAAAAGTAAAAAATCTTTAATGTCTAATACGTTTTACCGCTCATATACGGGACGATTTCGTGGAGGAAGGTTCTTGGTGCAGAAACTGCAGAAAGCATGGGAAGCACAGAAAGAGCGCAGAAAATATATTTAGGAAGGGTTTGTCGAAGTGTTTCAAATCCACTTCCATAATGATTGTCCAAATCGGGAAATAGATAAATATTGATGCAAGAGCATGCATAAGATTTCACTAAAAGAAGTCGAAATATTTCCCAATCAGAAGAGTAATACTGCATGACGTTACATGGGACGATCATCTCTTTCCCCTTTTGGATCTTCTTCTGCAAGAGAATAATAAACGCTACAGATCAGATTTCATGATCCTTTCTCCTTAATACCTTACTTTTAGTAAGTTTGGCCTAACCTGTAAACAGTTGGTCATGGACCTAGTTAGGAATTTTGGACATTGACATAACTATATTAGAGAATTTTTTCTATAGAGTTTAACACCGTATGTTGTTGTTGATCTTGGTACCTGAAATGTGCTTAACAAACCCTTTTTGAGTGAAAAAATTCATTTAAATGTTCATATCTCCTTGTGCTGTTATGTTGCGTGTATTGGTTGCGAAACTTTGCGTGCGTATTAGATGATGATGTTTCATGCATCTAGAAGTTCAGCCCCATGTGCATACCTTCAAGTATCATAGATTGGAGACAGTCCGGGAGTTGTCAGTTCTCAGTTGGGGTTTTGGGTGTTATTGGGAGTTGAGAAGTGAGAGGTTATCTTAGCAACTATTTTGCGGTTTAATTCTGTAGTCGTGTGTAGACTGTCGGATTAGGTGAAGTGAATCTGTAGTTAGTGCTTGCAAATCGTGAAATAGTTCGCACTAACTATCCGTAGTCTGTATGTACTTTGAAGTGTACCGTAGACTGCATAATATAATTTAGTATGTTGTGCTATACATCTATCATCACCCAGAGACGATCAGTTGTCAGTTGTCAGTTGTCAGTTGTCAGTTGTGGTCACAACTCACTACTCACAATTCACAACACAGAACTCACAGGCCACATCTTGTCTTAGTCTGTGAGGAGTTAGACTTTAAAGTTACTGCCAAAAGATCAAGTTCATGAAAGTTAAATTTGATCCTTACGACTTACGAAACTTCTGAACGCACCCTTTCTTGTCTTGAAAGATGATCACTAACATTCAAAGAGTAGTTAAACTCCCTTTCGGTATTGTGTTAAGCAATCAGACGATAATTAAACAAGGAAAGTCAACATGTATGATGACATAGTTAGTATAACTGATAACTTTAGAGTTTGAATAGGTAGTTTTTAAGATCAGCTCTTG
Organism: Wickerhamomyces sp. yHMH617; assembly: GCA_030571115.1. NCBI lineage: Eukaryota > Fungi > Ascomycota > Saccharomycetes > Phaffomycetales > Wickerhamomycetaceae > Wickerhamomyces > Wickerhamomyces sp. yHMH617. Next base: position 83,789 of record JAJLXD010000022.1, on the reverse strand, counting down.
CCTGATAAAGTCTAATCGTTCAAACTCGCCGTTAATTAGGCAATTCCATTTTATTGTTCGATAGTTCTACATAATTTAAATATGCATAGGCGTCTCAGTTTTCAGTTTTCAGTTATCACCTGGTAAGTGCTGAGTTTGGTGATTATTGAGTCTGGTGACTGGTGGATAGTACATTATTGTGTACATACACCTTGAGAAAAGAGGAATGTGCATTGTGTATTGGGAACGCTGGAAGCGCTAACTGCTGTAGCAGCCTGTAGAACACATAATTGATCGGCTTCAGTGAAGTCAGAGAAGACTGGAAACAGATATAATGGCCGATCATCTTGATTGTTGTCTTCTAGGGCATATTCCATAACATTGCAAATTTCAGTTAAGGGTATCATTACCATAGAGTAGTTCTTAGGCTTTGCAAGAGATTCATGTCAAACCACATAAGCAATAAAGATTATCTCGCCTTCAAGCCAATTTCCTGATGCTGTTTCCATTTAATGTCTCCATTTCTTTCATTTTTGAAGAACATTCCCTCGACGTCTGACGTACGTTATTAACAGAAGTTATTATATTGATGATTATCGATTTCGGGTAACATGATCAACTTCTGTACGTATCCTACCTAAAATCATATGGGTGTTAGGCACCTCATTTAAGACGTTACGGTATGCAGAAAATAAAGTACTTTAGTTTCAACTGATCTCCTTGAAAATCATTAACAATTGCATCGCTTAGTCAAGTACAGAATCTAACCCCAGTAAATTTCCTGTAATTTAGAGATTGAGAATGTCCAACGAAAGGGTGCCATTCTCTCATTAATTAAAAGAGCCAATTTCTATATATCTAAGTATTCATTAACACTCCTCACCTGCAAGGAGCTTGACACCCGCTTTGGGCCAATTCTAAAGCTTAAGGTATCCTCATCATCGTTATATAAACCATCGCCTGACTCATCATCACCACTTTGTTCATCACTTTCGGAGCTCGAGTCTAATGTTTGAAAGTAGGTGGAGTCATCCAAGTAATTGGGCACATCTTTTTTCGATTTCAGTAATGAGTTTAGATTCAATGAGTTTGATGAAGTGGCAAGTTTTTTCAAGGTTGGTCTAGTGCTTCTTGTTTGTAATTGTGACATTGACTTCGATGTTGTTGATATTAATGGTGGTTTATGTGTCATTGGTATTGGATCCTGTAAAAAAGTTGCTGCATCATCTACAGAAGAGTCCGTTGATGCAGATGATGTAGTTGTGCTGGTTGAGACCGTCTTGGCCAATGGTGGTGCTTCACGGACAGTTGGAGACACATTTAATAACTCTGAAGCGACAGAATTTGAAGAGCTTGATGGGCGTAATGTGAACTTTGGTAGTTCATCATTGTTATTGTTTGATTTCCTTCTAAAGATTGATTTGAATTTTCTTTGTATCGAGCTGTTTCTCATGAAGTTATCTTTTCTTTGATGTAGATAACTTTTGTTGAAGTTTTGGAACTCAGTTATCTCATCTGAGCTTAAATCCTGCAATAAGTAAGGGTGTGTTTTCAAATCTTGTATAGCTAGTCTTCTCCTTGGGTCTTTCTGTAATAACTGTTGTAATAGCGATATCAACAATTTATCATCTCTTGAAGGACTATCAGCAATGAGCTTATCATAGGCGATATCATTATTTATGATCTGTTGAAATAATTCATATTCATTATTACCATTAAAAGGTAGTTCGCCAAACCACAGACAATATAGACTGATTCCTAGAGCCCAGATGTCAATCATTCCATCGATTTCTTTTTCTTTTTCATCGTAATTTGAAACTAGCTCCGGTGCAAGAAAAGCTGGTGTTCCAAAACTTTTCAGATGCCTCTTACGGTTTGCTTTAGAGTTATAACTGATACCAAAGTCACTAATCTTCACGAAATTCTCTTCGTTTCTTAATAGATTTGATGGCTTGATATCACGATGTATTATGCCAATTCCATGAAGGTACTCAAGTCCAAGTACAACATCTCTAGCAATGCTTTGTAACAACCGCCTCTCATATCTCGCACTCTTCCCAAATTTGAGTTCACTTTTGGAACAATATTCTAAGATTAAAAAGATCTTGCTGAACTTTGGATCATCTAGTACTTTCACTAACTTTAAGATTTTAGGATGTTCCACTATTGTCTTCATTACATCAATCTCATTTTGGATCTTGTTGACTTGTTCATTTGGATCTTTGTTCAGTATGCTTAACTTTGTAACCTTACTTATCTCTTTAATCGCATAAAATCCATTATCCTCAGTGCTCTGTCCCAAATACACTTTCCCATTATGACCGGACCCAAGCTTCGACACCAGGCGATAGCTATTTAAAAACTTGTCACCAGTTGCAATGTCCTTCGTCAAGTTGACTTCTGAAACCGTCAGACTGTCCATGCCCTGCTATTCGCTTCCTTTTCCTTCTTTTGTGTATGTAATACGCTGTCTTCAGTGTGCCTTCGTAAAATTTTCTGTTCTCGAATTTAAACATATAGCGCGCGTTACTATGGTTACAAAAGATGAGATGTACAACCAAAAAGCATAGATAAATAAAGCAGTATAATAACGATAGCGATAAGATCATAAAGTTCGTGAAGACATCAATCAGTATTTGTTGTGGGTTCTCAGATGTTGAGCAAGGTTGTCACTTCTTGAGAATTTCTTTTCACAAAAAGTACATGGGAAAGGTCTTATATTCGAATGCACTGAGCGAATGTGTCTCTTCAAGTGCTCGGATCTTCTGAATGCTTTAGGACAGTCCTCACACTTGAATGGTTTTTCTTCTTCTATTTGACTTTGTTGGCTGTAATATGGCACTGACTGTTCTTGTTGGGAGTCTTCGGATGATGCTATTATCGGGAATGATGGATGCTGTGCAGTAGGAGTCGATGATTTGGATTTAGCTTTGGATTTGGTATCAGACGTAGTCAAATGAGTTGAAGTGGATACGGCAGAGGATGATGCAGATGAGAGAGGTGGTTTAATCTTTGTTGAGTTTTTGTTGGAAGCTCTGATATTCTGTAGGATCGTGGATGAGGCCATAGAATTATGAAATGCAACTGATGACTCTGATTTTCTTCTCTTGGAGACTGAGTTTCTCTGAAAGTTCGGTCTTGAATGTTCAGAAAGAGAGTTCCTTTTGGATCTTATTTCGTTCTGTGATAACCATTCTTGAATTGCATTTTTAAATTCATCATTCATGGACCAGTTATTGGCACTCCTCGTAGCTGGCAATTGTTTGACATCATCACCTTCATCTATTGAAGAGACTGATTGTGTATCCTCCATTATAGGATTCGAATCAAGATCCGAAGACGAGGTGATATGAGTAGACGACGAATTTGGAGAAGACAAGGAAGTTGGAATTGAAGCTGCCCGTACTGAAGCACTCAGCTTTCTTGGATTGATGGTGTTTAGAGGCACAGTTGGAGTGTTTTGTAGTAAATATAATCGTTCATTTGGTAATTTCTGATCTTTGTTGAGTTTAATATCTTGTTTCAACAATAGCTCGTACATATCAGTGGGCTGATAGCTTTGCAATGGGTCAATCTGTTGCTGGTCAAACTCCTCGGCCACTTCGTTGAGTGTAATCTGGTCGAAGAACGATGAGATGTCTGATTGAATCGACATTTTAATTGTCTGTTGGATAGGCTGGTGTCAGTTGGGTAAAAATGGTTAAAGTGTGGGTGATTTAATGATAAAACAACAAAAACCGCAATTTGGTATCCGCTGGCCAATAAAAGCCTCAGAGTGCACTTACCAAAAGGCAGTGACAGAAGACGACAGTGTGGGTTTTTTCGCGAAATTACGAGAATTACACCGTGACTATTTCTCTTATGGGCACGTGACCGATGCTGCATAATTGCATAACGTAACTGATTAGTATTATTAGTATTGACACTTGCCTAATCGGGTAAATTGAATCACGTGATAATGATAAGAATAATCCAATTTTCTTTTTTTTTGCTTTGTCCGGGTAAATTTCATCGCAGTTCAGGCCTCAGTTGTCTTTTTTTTTAAGGAAATTGAGAATAGCTAAAGCTTTCACACAATTGGAATTTAAACCTCAATTGAAATTCGGAACCAAAGTTTTACTGAAATTGTTTCTAATATTTATCAGTTATGTCCATTGTGAACTCTGAATACTCGACTAAAACGAGAATATCAACTTCTTCTGTTTACCAGACAAATGGCAAGCCTTTGAGTGCTGAAGCGCTCTATAAAGCAAAGTTGAAATATGGTATCTTCAACAACCCTTCTCACGCTGGACTTGGTGTCCCTGATGGTGCTGGCGCCTCCGACACAGCTGCATTGCTTGCTGCATCTTCTGACTTGAATGTTGAGCCTTACAAAAGAGCAGTCGCTGTTGATGCTCAAACTGCTGCCTTGTTTGCTAGAAAAGATACTTCTCCTGAAATTTGGAAAAAAGACCATGTCGATTTCGATGCTCAATCCGCTGCTGCAAATGCTAAAGCAAGTTCTTTCAAGCCTTCTGCACCATCCCATAAAGCTTCAATAGATTTTTCTCACCTACCAACCACTCTTTCCCCATCACAAAGATCAACTTCCATTCGTTCAACTTCCAATGAATCCTCCAATGCTGCAAGTGCCGCATCCAGGCAATCTAAATCTTTAGCCTCTTCAAATTTGGCATCTTTGTATGAGTTTGATGCTGTTAGAGCAGGAGGTACCGGAGCTCCTTTAAATCTTTCCAAAATTACTTCTGCATCTCAAGAAGGAGCTAAATCATTAGTAAACAGCCGTCTCAATCCTGAAAGAGATGTTTCTAGATTTGGTTTACCAACTCAATCAAAACAAGATCCAAAAGCTTTGGAGGCATTCGCTGCTGTAGGGGCATTGGCTTCACAAGGGTATACTGTTCCTGAAGACCCAAATTTGGAAGCTAAAGCCATTTACAGAAATTCTTTAATCGATCCAAAGGTCCTAGCTGCTGCATCATTGAATGCTTCAAAGACGCTTAAAGGTATTGATAAATATTTGGGTGAGAAGGATCTGCTATTAAATCCTGATTTCAACAAGGCTGCTCTAGCCATCGCTCAAAGACATCACGAAAAACGCACTCAAGGTCCAAACTCCGGAAAAGTTGACATAGGTGGCGGATTATTCATGACTCAAGAAGAACTTGATGCCATCGCTTCCAAATTCGTTAATCCTGTTTTAGAAAACATCAACAAACAAGCAGCTGCCCAACGTGCTAAAGATGCAGAAATCGCTAAACAGAAAGAGGAAGTTAAGCAGGCTCAAGAAAACTTGAAGAAGGAACAAAAGGCAAAGAAACTGGAAGAAAAGAGATTGAAGGAAGAAGCCAAGATCCAGAGAAGAAAAGAATTAGAAGAGGAAAAACAAAGAGAAATTAAAGCTAAAAGAGATTTGGAGGAGGCCAAAAAGAAGGAATTACTCAAGACCCAAGAAATTTTAGCTGCCAAGCAGGAAGAAGAGAAACGTAAAAAAGAAGAATTATTAGCTAAACATACGTCTGAAAAAGAAAGAATAGCTCAAGAAGCAGAAGCCGCAGAAGCAACACGTAAAGGTGAATTGAAAGAAGCTGAAAATGAACGCGATGCGAAATTATCACCAATTTTAGCAGAATTAGCAAAAGAAGAGGAGAAATTGGCTCTCTTAGAAACTGAGAAAAAGGCTATTCAAGATATCACTGATTCTCAAATCAAGAACACTGAAAATGCCCAAGCCCTATTAGATGCTTCAAAGACTGAATTGTCAACAGCTGAAGAAACTTTGGGTCAGTTGAAAATCGATATTGAAAACTCAACCAACGAATCTGAAAAATTGTTGAAAGAATCAGAATTGAAAAAAGCAGAAGCCGAACTTGTCTTGAAGCGATCTGCTGAGGTTGAAGCAGCAGCCAATTTGAAAAAAGCAGAGATTGAAAAAGAAAAGGCAACAGTTGAAAATGAAAGATTAAAACTTGAACTGGAATTAGAGAATGAAAAAATCAAAGCTTTAGAAGAAGAAAAGCAAATCATCGAAATCCTACCACCTAGTCAGAAAGAAGCAAAGGCTGATGAACCAATTCAAGAAATTAAGAAGGATGAGGGCGATGGAGGTGAGTTAAAACAAACCTTTTCCGGATTTTCACAAGGTTCTGCAGACGAGAAAAAGATCAATGATGGAGAGCAAAAACCTAAAAAAGGTCTCTTTAAAGAATTGTTCTAAGATATTGTAAAATACTGAGTTGAGTTTGTGTCTGAGTAGCTTAATGTTGTGTTGTGTTGTATATGCTGACATTTTTTTTTGTATTAAAAGTGGAACTTTCATTGTTGATTACTTCAAGTAGGTTGATGATCATTATGATGACATTTTTTTTAGCCCTAATTATATTAAAGGCTACAACATCCAGCTTTGCTGCTTAGTTAGAATTGAAATCGCTTGATCAATGAGCTGGGAATTGGAGTGATAATTTATATTTTTATACTCTCTGCTTCCTATGAGCAACTCTAGGGTCCGCTATTTCTAGTGCTAATCTGGACTTGCGTCGGCAATCTGTCAATAACTAGTTGGAAATATATCTTTCTCAATACATATGTGTATTGTATTTTTACAGTATAAATTTTCAGGGCACGTAACGCATACACTCTATTATATTATTACTATTCAGATTATGAATTAGTTCGGAAATCCGAAATACTAGTTGATGAGAGAAGCTTCACGTTAGTTTCTAATTGCCATCAGCTCATTGTGTTTCGGACTTCTGTCCATAAAAAGAGAGATTAACTGATATGATATTAGTAATCTTGTATATATTGGAAAAGGAACCACACTTTCCCAAAACATGATGAGTAAGCTGGTTTTTTGACACAATTCTCCATGTTTAAATGACGACACCAGGATTATGAATGATTTCTCTGTGAATGGTTCAAAATATGTGGTGGCTATTGTAAAGACACTGACATGTTCATATATAAAGAGCTTGTTCGGAGTACTGTTTGATCGTTTACTGTTTCTTGCAACTCATTATCGACAATGGCTACTACTACCACCGAGAGCGTCAACCAAATCGTTGACAAATACAGCAACTTAAACTTGAAGGAGCCTTCCAACAAACCAGCCACTATTCAAGTGGAATTGAAAAATGTGAATGGTTTCCATGACGGATATGGTGATGATTTCTCATCAGAATTACCAGAATCAACAAAGAAGAGATTCGACAAATATGGTATTGACTACAAAGCTGGTTATCCTAAAAGACCTGAACAATTAACTTTGTTTTTAGATGATGCTGAAAAAATTAGAGATACTCCAAACCCAAATTATATCGAACGTGGTGTTAATGCTGACCGTGAAAAGAAAGCTCTATTTGCTAAAGCGAAAGAAGTTAAACATCTAACTAAATACATTGGCACTGAACTTGTTGGAGTTCAATTATCAGACTTGAATGAAAAGGAATTAGATGAACTAGCACTACTAGTCTCTGAAAGAGTTGTTGTGTTCTTTAGAAATCAAGATTTGGCACCGCAAAAGCAATTGGAAATTGGTGAGTTCTTCAGTCATGAAGTAGAGAAACATCCATTAGCTGGTCAAGTGCCATTACCTGGTGTCAAAGGGTCAACAGGTTTGACAACAATCTGGGGTAAATTCAACAGAAAAGACAGAGATATCACCTTCAAGCAAAAAGGTGGCCGTCAATGGCACACAGATTTGGATCACTTGAACCCAGCTATTACTCATCTACACTTGGACGCTATTCCAAAGTTCGGTGGTGATACTGCTTGGTCATCTGGTTATGCTGCTTATGACAAATTAAGTCCTGAATTTCAGAAATTCTTAGATGGTAAAGTTGCTATTCACAGATCTGCTCACAAATATTACGACCGTAACGATTTGTTGGGCGGTGGTAAACATATTGAAACCGAACATCCTCTAGTTGTCACTCATCCTGTTACTGGTTGGAAGGCGCTATTTGTTAACAGATCTCACACTGTTAGAATCAAAGATTTTGAACCAGAAGAATCTGAAGTCATTTTGAACTATTTGTATGATGTCTTGGAGAAAAACTTGGATATTCAAGTCAGATTCAACTGGACTGTAAGTGAGCAAGACAGAAACCTTGGTGCTTCTGCTATTTGGGATAACAGAGTCAGTGTTCATTATGCAATTGATGATTATATCGATGAGGAAGATCCAAGACACGGTACTAGAGTTACTTCTTTAGGTTCCAAGCCTGTGTTCAAAGAGGAATCTAAATCTCAAAGAGAATCATTGGGTTTAGGTGCTTGATCAGACTTATGAGGGTCTCAGTGTCTAGCTGTGTTTAGTTTATTTAATCGAATAACTAGTTTATTTATTGATTTATGTGTTTTTTTGAGCAATATTATTAATCGTACTCAATAATCGATATTGTGTAATTAATTATATAGCTGGAGGAAGAAAAACTCTAGCTAATTGGACCAGCTCATAGCTCATATAGCAGTCAGTAGTCAGTAGTCAGTATTCCCTCTATTCTCTAATAGAAGGAGCAATATGCCATATAGTGAAGTAACGGCTTTGAAAGGGTTTAGGAGGTTAAGAGCGGTGTTTATTTCCCTTTTCGAAGATTAACTCCGCTTAATGCAGGGTGTCTTTTGCCATGGACTTTTTCAAATTACGGGACTTTTCTTATGCAGGGACTTGAAAGACTAGTTCTTTCAGTGTAACAAAAACTTTGCGAGGTTACAAAATACACTTTTGATTAATCAGGATTCAACTACAAAGCAACCAACCCATTCACTACAGAGATCTTTTGAGTATGAAATTAGCGTATTAGTTATTTATTTATAATATATATTCAAGTTTAAGGTATAACTTATCGAGTTAAAAGTTCTTAGGATTTTCATCATCCTCTGGTAACTTTTCGTCAGTCTTCTTGAAGAACTCAAATGGTTCATCAAAGAAGAATCTCACTTTACCCAAGAAAGTGGTTGGCTTTTCTCTTTCTTGGTCCTTAGCTTCGATAGCGTTTTGTGTATCACCTAAGTAGAAGTTCTTTTGGAAAAAGGAAATAACAAATGGAATCACTGTTAAGCCTAGAGCTGGAGCAAATAGGTAATAACTGGCTGCAAAATATGCTTTAATTGCACCTTTTCTAGCCTCAGAGTCATATGGTAGAGAGTAAATTGAAATCACACTTCCAAAATAGGTTTGGATCTCTTCCTCTGTAGTTCCAGCTGGCATATAGAGTCTTAGATATTTTGGAACTTTTGACTGCCAGATACCACCAGCAACAGCAGAACCAATAGCACTCCCAATGGAAGACCATTGTGATAGCAGACCAATCACTAAGGCAGTATCTTGATGAGGAACAGAAGCTTGGGAAGCAACCTGAGAACCAACGACAGAACCTGCAGCACCAACACCAATCAAAACCTGAGTCCAAACCAATGAAACAGTAGTACAATTTTCATAACGAGCCCATAAAGTGAGAATCATGGCAACAACTTGTAAAGCAAGACCAAAGCATTGGATATATTTGGTACGATGAGTATATCTTTGAATAATGCCCACAATAACACCAAAGAAACAAGAACCCATCGTAAAAGTGTTATTAAAGTAAGACCAGTTTCTATAAGACCAATCCATGATGACCAAGGCATATGAAGAGAAATATAACAAACGCACCATACCACCGAATAGGTAGAAGAAATCAATAGCTGCTGCAGTCATGAAAGTTCTGTTTAGCAGCACACGCTTTGGCATAGAAGGATATGGAGCAAACCAGAATTCATAGATAGTGTAGATGATCAGCAAAACACCACCAACGACAAACATAGCAATAATTGAAGGGTTTCTCCATTGGTTATCAGCAGAGGCATACAGTGAAAATGGAAGTAATAACAAAGCCCAGCCAAATAACAACAATATCAAACCAAACAGATCAACTTCCAAAACTTGTTGCCATAAATAAGCACCCCATTCTTTGGCAGTGGAAGCTTTGACCGTTCCAACTTCCTCAAAGTGGTTCAGCTCGTTCTGTCTCTTTACAGCATCACGCTCCAAGAGCTCCATAATGATAATGGATGGGATGATAGAAACAGGCATGATGATGGCGAACATACCATAACCCCATCTCCAATTGTGATTCAAAACTGCCTCAATGATCAGCCCAGCAAACCAAGTATTAATCAAGTATGGAGTGGCCAACATACCTATCAATAGCCCTCTGTATTTTAATGGAGTGACATCAGCTGCAATGATTAAGTTCAACAATGAGATACCAGAGTTGCCAATAGCAATGAAAACAGTTCCAGTAACATAGGCAGCAATTGTGGAGGATGATGCGGTGATGATATTTCCTAAAGTATAGAAGACTAACACGACAGCATAAGTAATTGGTCTGGAGGTGATATCAGCAATTTTAGAGACCAATGGTTTAGAAATAGACCCAATCAAAGCACTTGCAATATCAACGGTGGAAAGCATAGAATGATGACCGAATGATGAGGTAGCAGAAGGGGCATAGTTAAAGGTTGTGACAGAATCAAGAGTAGCGACCCAAGCACAGACTAATAAACACAAGCAGAAATAAAGTCTCAATCTTTTCCCACGTTTAGTCGAATCCATGGCAGCTTTAACATTCTCCATTCTTCTAACACCACGAGAGTGGTAGACGATAGGTAGCGTTGAATCAGAATCATTGGCGTAAGTTTCTCCTTTGGAGTTTACCTGTCTGAGCTCATTCTCAGAGCGCGACTCGCTAATGTTGATATCTTCAACAGTATGCTGTTTTTCCTGTTCTTCAGAAGCCATTGATAATAAAATTTCACCTAATTAAGGAGATCATTGAAGTGGCAATTGAGCAGAAGGTTCTGTCTTTATATCTTTCGAAAAAGTGGACCATAGATCAATCTGATTAATCTGATGGAAGTTACACCAGACCAGCGGTGTTATTAAATCACTGAAAAGTGAATAGTATAATATACTATATTATACCATGAGTCTCATGACCAATCATGCATATTTTAATAAAGTGTTAACGTTAGAGACTCGAAAGTTGAGGTGCATTTCGTTATTTCTTGGAACAATTAAAATATTACCTTTCAAACTTTTTAGATCCCGGGAAACACTTTAAAAATATAAGTTAGTGTGTCATTAATTTGTCAAATGTGAGGCTGTAAAATGCAAGAACCTTTTTCCCTAACTTTCACAGTGTTCGAATGAGGTACAAAAAAACAAACATAACAACTTGCTGTATTTTTATCTTTGACCAGCAATGAATTTAAAATCACTAATGCAAACTAATCTCAATTGACCTTGAAACATTTTTTTGAGTCTCTCAAATTCTTTTATTGTAAAAAAAGAAATTAGGCTTAAATTACCAAGAGAATTCAAAATAGCTTGT